>JABMCL010001298.1:35000-67500 GCA_018857735.1 Alviniconcha marisindica
CCCATCTACCACGCAAGTTGGGAGTACAGGGCGGTTTTCAATAACACACACACACACAGACACACACAACACACACACACACACACACACACACACACACACACACACACACACACACACACACACACACCTTATAAAAAAAAAAAAAAAGTTTCCCTGGTGTACGTCATGTCTGTTTGCCACCATGCTACACAGTCCCTGGACGACTACAACATCAGGAATTTGAACCTCAGCTGGTTACGCAAGCAGCTGGGCATCGTGTTCCAAGAGCCGATCCTCTTCGACGACAGCATCGCCGCCAACATCGCCTATGGCGACAACAGCCGTCAGGTCACTATGCATGAGATCGTCACCGCCGCTCGTACCGCCAACATCCACGCCTTCATTTGTGGGCTGCCTCGGGTGAGACTCACACCGATGTTGAACAGTTTTGAACGTTTTTGAGTGTGTCTCTTGTCTCTGTGGAATGAACGTGTGGTGGCGACTTGCCGCTTTTTAGAAGAAGAAGAAAAAAGAAAAAGAAAATAGAAAAAAAAAAAAAATCGATTGGGTTAAAGCCAAGCTATTAATTTTAACTCAATGTACGTATGTAATCAATCATTTCTGAGTAAAAGTAGCCAGCAGACGGGACAGAAATAGCACAGAAAAACTACGACTAAAATAACAAATATTCATACATTTTTGTGCTTGTTTGTTTGTTGCTGTTGCTGACTCGACATGGCTGGTTCTTGTGTTTGTTTGTTTGCTGTTGCTGAACCTGGCATGGCTAGTTCCCTTAAAGTCAGCGTTTGTGTTTTCCCGCAGGGTTACGACACCAACGTGGGATTCAACGGAACACAGCTGAGTGGCGGACAGAAGCAGCGGATCGCCATTGCCCGCGCGCTGGTCCGACAGCCCAAGGTCCTGCTGCTGGACGAGGCCACCTCCGCACTGGACACAGTGAGCGAGCGGGTGAGGATGCAGCTGATGATGATGATGATGATGATGATGATGTGCAGCTTAGTGTCCTCGGATGTCGGTTGACATATTAGAGACAAACTGTGACCAATGCGTGTGCAGGGTTCAGTGTTGCTTTACGTCCACAGAAACCGTAATGCTCATTGGGACGGGGAGCCCAGGACGGCCACCTCGACTTCCACACAGCTCCTGAACTCTGATAAGATGCAGCTTAGACACGCTCCATTATATGTTCATGAGGGAAGTCACGTCGGGTCTCGAAATCGAAAACGAGGTTCGATTGCACACAAATGGAGATCAAACCTCGCTTTTAGTCTCATGACCCGCCGTGACCCAACTGATTCACAACAACTCCCAGCTCAACACTCTTCCTCACATTGCTTTCCATTTCGTGACCTGCAGTTACCTAGCTGATTTGGAATCACTTCCACCGTAATGAACGGTTTGCAAAGGTCTTCGTCGGTTGCTTCACGCTAAGGTCACACAGACGTTGACAGCACGAAGACATCATTATCATGCATGCGTCTAGTAGACGATAGTAGACGATGTACATAATCTGTTATAGTAGATGATGCACGTTGACAACAGTGTAGCACAAATCATGCATACAGCAAACAGTAGAGAATAGACATCATGAACATGATGGCACAAATCATTCTTACTGCAAACAGTAGAGAATAGACATCATGAACATGATGGCACAAATCATGCTTACAGCAAACAGTAGGGAATAGGCATCATGAACATGATGGCACAAGTCATGCTTACAGCAAACAGTAGGGAATAGACATCATGAATAGGATAGCACAAGTGCTTACAGCAAACAGTAGATAATAGATATCATGAACAGGATGGCATAAATGCTTACAGCAAACAGTAGAGAATAGACATCATGAACAGGATGGTACAAATCATGCTTACAGCAAACAGTAGAGCGTAGACATCGTGAACATGATGGCTTAAGTCATGTTTTAGCAAACAGTAGATGATAGACATTATAAACAGGATGGCTCAAAACGAGTCTTTAACAAAAGGTAGAAGCTGGACACTGACGCCAAGATGACACACATATATTCAACCAACATTAAAGTACGATCCTTTACAACACACCGAACAGCTTGCTGCATGACGGTAGCTGGACCCCCACGTGGGCAGGACATCCGTCAAAGGATTGTCGGTTGACGCTAGGAATTTGAATTTGTGATCAGTGCTCATTCTTCTACCAGCCTCCTGCTATCTGGAACCAACTCCTTGTTTCTGTCCGTCATGCAGCCTCTGTCAGTTCTTTTAAAACTTCCTTGAAAACCTCTCTCTTTTCGAAAACGTTTTCTTCAGTCACATTGCCCTGATATACCCCCACCCCACCCCCTCTCTCTCTCTGGCTCTCTCTGTCTATCACTGTGTGTGTGTGTGTGTGTGTGTGTGTGTGTGTGTGTGTGTGTGTGTGTGTGTGTGTGTGTGTGTGTGTGTGTGTGTGTGTGTGTGTTGTATGCATTGAATCTTGAAAACGTGTACACTTAAAAAATGTGTAAGCACTTACAACCTGTTCGGGTCAGGGCGCTCTAAGTACCCATTATTATTATTTCATGCAACCGTGTATGCAGCAAACAATGGCAGAAAATTGGACACCAGGTAGGAATTACAATCTGGCGTACAGCGACCAAAAAGCAATACTTTGCCATCAGTAAATTCATAAATCCACGGTCGGGTATTTGAATGATCAATTTCTGAAATAATCGCTTGTTGTCACCATTCCTGTTGCTGTTGCTGTTCTGCTGTTGCTACTGTGTTAGCTGTCTTCAGCTGTGAACTGGAGAATCATGAAAGTTCTTTTGCACATACATGCAGAGCGCTAAAGATTGCCTGAAAGTGAAACATTTCACAAGTCCCGGGGACCAGTGAATGACAGACGCTACTGATCCCGACCCCTCCCCTTGGTTTTCACTGGTCTTCAAACACAAGTGAACCATTAATGAAAGAGGGAGACAGACTAGCCTGGAGACAGATAGAGACTGCTTTTAGAACCCTTCTTTGTTTTGTCATAGCTTCTGTGGTGTGTTCAGTGTAGTCACTTTGGACACTGCCCATCGCTGGCATAGGCCACGGAGATGAAGACGTGTTGAATTTAGTGTTCTACTGGTCCGGTGTTCGTGACCACTGGAACGTTCTACTGGTCCGGTGGTCCATGTCTACTAAAACCGCTCGAAGGACCAGTAGAACTCCCAGCGGAAGAGAGAACTGTACTGGTCCGCTGGCGCTTTTAGTGGTCATCGACCAAATGGACCACTGAACCAGTGGAAACTTCGTTTGATTCCCTGGGAAGTTGCATTCTCCCGCTACCATTCTTCCCTTTACCCAGGTAGCAACAGTACGTGCTGCATCTGAAACTGCCATCTGTCCTCACGTGCAGATCGTGCTGAACGCGCTGGACAAGGCTTGCGAGGGACGCACGTGCATCGTCATCGCTCGGCGACTGACCACCATCCAGACGGCTGACCGCATCGCCTTCATCAGGCACGGCCGAGTGATGGAGACGGGCACACACGCCCAGCTGATGGCCAGCAGAGGATTCTACTTCAAAATGTTGAAGGCGCAAACCGTCCCCAAAAGGACTCGTAAGGTTTCCACTAGATTGTAGCATTCTAAAGACCTCGAAAACTGCCAGGGTCTCAAGAACGTCCACTTGAATTAAGACTCTATATCCTACGGGCCCAGAAAGCCTCCGCAAGGACTAAACGGCTCCATTGGAATACGGACTCCTGAAATATCCGAAATTTAAAAGGGCACATCTCTGGAATTAAGACTCCAATATTTACCGATCGGAATGATCCCAGAACTGAGAATTTGGATACGTCAACACTATCGACTCGAATTTAGGCCTTGCGAATCAGAGTGATCCCAGAGCCGAAAGGGGCATCAACTCTGTATATATCCATTGCAATTTGGACTCCTACGGCACAGAATAATCCCAGGACAAGGACGCGCATCAACTCTGTCCACTGGAAATAAGACTCCTGATGATATAACTGGGTAATGACCCCAGTTTTGAGAAGTGCATCAACACCGCCCAGTAGAATTTGTGATTGTTGGGATAAGAATGATTCCAGAGGTGAGAAGCGACAGGCCCAGAAATGGTTCGCTGGGATGACGACCTGTTTTCGTAGACTCCCACCGGCCTGTACAGGTTCGTTGGCTGGACGTGAACGGTGGGCAGAGGTCATTCACAACCACCAGGACTGGTTGCGCCCCTTGGTGAAATGAGCTGTTCGGACAGAATGGTCGACTTACAGCCAGCGTGTATGCGTTACGATCGCTTACCTTCTCTCCCTCCTCTCGCCGCGCATTACCTTCATTGCAACACCGCCTTTGGAAGCGCTGTTCTCCGCTACCTTTGCGAACACCTTAATAACCCCCCGAAGCAAATGAGAGGCAGCAGACGGTCGCAATTATAGACTCTGGTCATAACTAGACCTTGAAATTATTTAATAAAACTGACAAATTATGCATATTTCTCGGCTTTTTCTTAACAACAAAAAGGAAGAAAAAAGAACGTGTGTTTTATTAGTGACTGTCAATTTTCTGACCAGTGTGTAAGAAGATTGATTGCTTCATGGGTTTTGCAACAAGAGAATCTGAAGTGTTGGATCTGTAGTCTGCTCTTTGCTCTAACCATTTCATGAGCACCATTTTTGTTTAGCACGTTCTTTTGTATTTATTGCTTTGCGGACGATTCTTGTAGATCTACCTTAGTAAGACTGCGTCAGCCGCAGAAGCAGACGTAGCAATGCACCCTATGTTCCAGTGGTTGTGATGCATCTGGAAAGCTCTGTTAATTTAATTTCTGAGCTTGTATCTATTCGATCATTCAACTGCCATAGTTTATTACGCCATAGGTCTCAAACAATTGTCATCTAACAACAACAACAAAAAACTAAACAAACAAAAAATTCAGTGATGCTCAAACGGCAGTAGGTTTGTAACAGACAGCTCAGATTGATGATGATGATGATGATGATGATGATGATGAAGTGATGCTTTATGTCCTCAGATCAGTTGACATATTAGGGACAAGTTGTGACCAATGCCGAAGCACGGTGCAATAAATCTTTACGTCCACGGAAACCAGAAGGCTCGTTAGGACGGACAGTCCAGGACGTCCACCTCGACTCTCACACAGCTCCTGAACCATGACAACTCAGATTATATCAGACGTTTCTTTTTATAGTTGACGACGTTGTTTACGCCAGCACAAATAAAACCCAAATCGTTTGAGTCGAGACGGAACTTTTTTTCTCTCTCTCTCTTATTTTTTTTTTTTTACCGGGGGAGGATACGTGTCATGTTTACGTGGATGCTTGGGCGCTGGGTTGCTTCCAGTCTTGTTAGCACCCAGATCTTTCGGAGGGCGCCGATCACGTCGATGGAACAGCTGAGCGGAGACAAAGAGTGGCGTAACCAGTTCTGGCAGAGTCTGGAGGAAGGTGTCGGAAAGCGAGCGATACTCGGTGTGTGTGTGTGTGTGTGTGTGTGTGTGTGTGTGTGTGTGTGTGTGTGTGTGTGTGTACGTGTGTGTACGTGTGTGTACTTTCTTCCTACATTTCCTTTTACATTTTTCGTGCTTAGAATGTGTTCAATGTCAAATATATGTCACTAAGCGTGTTCGCCAAAACATTCCCAGGTGTGAATTAGTACGTTCGGGCTTTGTACCCTTTGTTGAGATACACCGGCTCTAATTCAGGTCCCGAAGCGTGTTTGTGTGCTAATAATGCGACCAATTTGATTGTTTCACACTTTTTGTGACAACCAACTTGCTTGGAGTTTACCGATTTATACCACACTTGATGACCTTGATCTTGTTTCAAGGTCACCCGTAAGTCCGGAAGCTAAACAGCAAATTGTGATTATTTTGAGATTCTTGACTCATATGCTGTAACTGTAGCTTAGGGCTTTTACGTACGTTAAACTGATCACGCACAATGTGCTTTGTATGGCTTGGGCTTGGATTTAAGGGAGATAATTAACACCTTTTCTTCATCCCGGAATTGCACTTCACCGAGAGTTGTCTGAGCATAATTGCTTTTTTTCGTCTTTCTTTCATTTCTTTTTTCTTCCTTTAAAACAATTTGCCCATTGTATATAATTTTATCATTGTACTTTTGTACTTATGATGATGTGCAGCTCCATCGACTAGCTCTTTCTGATGTTTCTCTCCTGTCTGGAATCTCAGGGCTATCATTTGATTACCAATTCCTCTCTCCTCTCTCTCGTCTTTCTGGCTGTAGGCCTCTTGCTCATTCTGTTTTGTTATTTTCCACCTGACTGTCCATGCTCCGAGCTTTTGTCCAGAAAATTAACTGAACATCTTTCGTTAAGGGGTAGGCATTTTGGTAAGGCTCTTGCTGAGCAGCCAGGAGATGATAGTTGGAAGGTGGTATGTGCAGTTTGCGGCGAAATGGCACTGGTATTTGCCATTGTCGTTTATGTAAGTTTTCTTTTATACTTGTTTTATTGTTTCTCTCCATTCTTTCTTAAATATTTTCTTTAACCTGCATGGTATGATACATTAGGCGGAATGGTCGACGACACCAGCATGGCCTCCTAGCCTTATATGCTTTTTTGTTTTGTTTTGTTTTGAACAAAGGAAGTATTGAAGACTAACAATTCAACAACAACAACAACAAAAAACGTGTTTGATGTGTGTGCATCTATGTTTTGTTTTATATTTGTGTACAAATTGATTTTGTGAATTTGTCAAAGAGAAAGGACTGACATATAATTATGAGAAGAGCTTTGATGTGTGCTTGCGATAAAAATGTACTCTTTGAAATATGCGTTTGTTTATGACGTTGATCGTCCTGAGATGACCCTGCATTGCCCTGAGAACGGTAACATCCAATTACTATTGCTACTAGAGAAACCAGTAGAATCAGTATCAAATTTGGCATTATGTATTCCCATTGTGCCATTTTAGGTGACGTTGGTAAGACTGGAATTGATGTAGTCTCTATGTTACATTCGTTAATGAAATCGTTTTACGTAATTTTGTTCTCTCTGAAGAGATGTTAGCTACTGAATATTCCAGTGACTGAAGAAAGAGAACGCTAAAATATAAAATAAAAACAAACTATTAAAATACTATACTAGCTACATCGTAAGCGCACATCATGTCAAAAACTTTCCGAATCATAGAAACAATATTTCACGGATGGTTCTGTTTTGGATTCATGTTAAAGAGTGGAGCCCGATTCCTGATTTAAAAGTGCACAAATCTTTTCACTTAGGTAGGGGTTTGCCATATTCACATCGGATGTGCAATACTAATGTCATTAAATTAGATGTGAAATATCCAGTTGGCAATATTTGATACACTGACTGTTTTGATTCGAAATCTGAAATGTATCCATCACAATGCTCCTCTCTCTGTGTGCGAGTGTAGGTATATATATATATATATATATATATATATATATATATATATATATATATATATATATATATGTGTGTGTGTGTGTGTGTGTGTGTGTGTGTTGTGTGTGTGTGTGTGTGTGTGTGTGTTGTGTGTGTGTGTGTGTGTGTGTGTGTGTTTCTAGGCATGAACTGAAACTGTGACCATACGGTGAAGATTATTGTTCTTGTTGACAATGACGGCGTCCTTGCATCACACACCATCATCGCAACTCGTTGACTGCTGATGCATTTGATGAACTGTCTTTCTTGATAAACGATGGTGTCAGTTGGTGACTGATTTCACTTACTTGCGTGCTCTCTTCTTCGTTTGCTTACTTACTGACTTACTTACTTACTCACTCACTCACTTACACTGTGCAACATACAGAATGTACCCAAGAGCAACTTCTCATTTGTTTTAACCCCACCATGCTCCGAAGACATCCACTGAAGTTCTTTGCAATGTACTTGTCATGCGATGTCATGTCCGAGCTCGCCGTCTCTGGTAGAGTCAAGCCAGTCCACGTAACGAGCATTTCTGGTTGGCTTAAACTTTCCTTTGGACTGTCCCTGAAAGGATATTGCTCCAGCAGGGCACACTCTTTGGGTGGAAAAGGGTTGAGAAGCCCAATCGATTAACATCGAATCTCGGTACTGCTTTACTAGAGAGATTTTATCGCACCATACTTACCTGTGGCTGACAACGTGAGGACAGTCTCTGACAAGATGTTGCTCCAGCAGGGCACAATCTTTGGGTGGAAAAGGGTTGAGAAGCCCAATCGATTAACATCGAGTCTCGGTTCTGCTTTGCTTACTTGTGGCTGACAACGTGAGGACAGTCTCTGACAAGCCGATCACTAGGCAAGACCAAAGTCTTCCTATTATGAAGTTTCAAAAGCGACGATTGAGTGATTAACTGAAGTAAACAAAATTCATTAGGCCCTACCTACATCAATGCTCTTAACGTCTTAAATCCCACCAGTAACATTACTGGGACACTTTATTACTGTTATGATTTATATACACCCATTTTAGCGAAACAAATTCCCTTTTTCTTTTCGTTCCTCTCTTCGGTTTCAAATCTCTCTCTCTCTCTCTCTCTCTCTCTCTCTCTCTCTCTCTCTCTCTCTCTCTCTCCGCTTCTAAAAAGCAACAAGAAAACGGGCAAAGAAAGAAGGAAAAGACAACAAAACACAAAACAAACAACAACGGAACACTGTTTTGATTACTTTGCTGGAATTTCTTTGCACAGATTTTCCTGTCGTTTGTTCCTGGATAGTCTGAACTGTTCTATGAATGGCATGAGCTGTTCTGTTTTCCCACAGCTCTTTGCGTCGTTCTAGCCTCCAATATGCATATTTGATCATATAATAAATTAGGACATTTTGCATGAAGCTGGAGCTTTCAATGCTTGAAAGCTTGGCTAGTCAGTTTCTAGACGACCAATATCAGGATAATATCGGCCCTGCGTGACTCTAACTGTTCCTTAAATCCGTCCCACACGAAGCGTCAGCGCTTCGATTTTTGAGCGGCGCGGCGGGTCAGCGACAATGCGAGATTTTGATTTACTGCCCCTTGCGCGGATCTTAATTGTGACGCGTTGCTAATCTTCATCGCCGCCGCGCGTCAGAATCACACGACGCTCGAAACAGAGCTGGTTCTAGTATTTGACGCTTGACGCGCGAATCGCCCAATCAGGAGTGAGCGAAGAGTCGACACCTTTATGTCTTCGAAGGGAGTCTTAGCTTTGGCTGACTCCCGGAAGTGATGTAGTTAAGACTCAGTGACGTCAGGCTCGGTCACTCATTCCTCATCTGAAGACGTGCACTCGGCATCCGAGGCCGCGCTGACCACAATCTGGGGAGGCTGCTGAGCGTTGATGAGACCGCCGCCCTCCCTCTCCTCCCTGACTTCAGGTTTTCCCTCCTCTCGTTTCGCTGCTTTACCCGTGTCAGCATCAGCGGCCGACAACGTGCCTATTTCTGGAACCGAATCACCGGCCGCTGTGTCTGGCGTGACGTCCACTGTCTCCACGCTCTGATTACAGTCCACATTTGGACACAGATTTACTTCAGCGTTTCCAGACTGTTCAAACACCACATTGTTATTCTCTTCGTCCAGAGTACCTGTGGTGGGTTCCTCCGGTATCCTCTCGTCGCGATCACTTGATTTGGAGTCGTCCATCGCAGGCTGTGTTTCCTCCATGGCAAGGCGTTCTAGCATCAGTTCCGCGGCGTCAGGAACAGGTTCGGAAATCTTTGCTGTGTCTGTTTCCTCAGTCCCAGGTGAAACAATGTCGTCGTTCAAGTTTGGGTCAGACTGCTTGCCTTCAGTGTCGACTGTGCCGTCAAGCACAGTGCGGTTCTTTTCGACACTTGCTTCTTCGCCTTTGTTCGACTGCCGTTCAACAGCGGATGCGATCTGACATTGTTCGGCGAGTGAGTTAACTGTATCGGCTGAAAGCTGCGATGTTACGGCCGTTCTGCTGTTGTCGGTAGCCTCTGACACCACGGCCTTGGCCCCTCTGTCGGTTTGTGCCGCTTCGCTGACTTCTTCAATAACGGGCAGGGTGACGCTCAGACTACTGGCCTCTGTCGCTGGCGGCGTTTGCGTAGACGTGGTGACCGCATCCGCTCGCCCTGGAAGCTGACTCGGTGATGGCGTTTTGGGTCCAGCTGCTGGGCCGACGTCTTTGGACAGGGAGAGACCATCAGGCTGGTCTGCAGAACATCTGGATTCGCTGACGGAGTTGGGCCTGGTCGGGCACGCGGTGCTCTCTTCGGCCACGGCGCCCATGGCGTTCTGGTGACCGCGGAAAGCGTTGGCCGTGAAGGCGGCGGAAGCGGCGGCGTCGCCTCCCTCCAGATTGGCGCGGATCTGAGCGGCGCCCAAGGAATCCACGGACACCCCGAGGTCCCTGTGCAGCTGCGCCATCAGCGCCACCTCCATCTCCAGGCGACACATCCCGCAGACGCAGCCCGACTGGTCCTGCTGGTCCGCGGCCCGTGGGCTCGCTGGGTCCGCTCCCGCCGGCGTGCGTAGGTAGAAGCGGTGGCGATCGTGAAGCCGGACCCGGCTGTTGATCCTGACGAAGCCGTCGGCGCGGGAGCCATTGAGCTGAAGCTGGGTCCCCTGGACGCGCGGCGAAGAAGCGGCGTCTGAAAGAGACCCTCGCGGGGAAGTGAACTCCGTCCCTTCGCTGGACGAGAGGCTCTGTTGAGGCCCGTTCACATCCGACGCGGCCGTGGCTCGAAGGGCTCTCCTTCGGGCGCTGAGGGTTCTGAAGCCTTGCCGTCCAGCAGCGGTACAGGGAGGGGGGAAAGGGGAAGGCTGCTGCTTCTGGTAGTGCTCGCCGGGGGGGCGGGGCGCGTGCACCTCTCTCGGGATGTCCACTTTTGCGTAGTAGTCCAGGATCCGCCCCACTTTGCGGTCGTAGTCCATGCGCTCCTGGATGGTCGCGTGCTGCTCCAGTTCCGGTTCCCTGCGGCTCGTCTTGGGCAGGTCCCGGACACCGCTGAGGTAGGCCTTCCGCAGGTGGGACAGGTAGCTGCCGTCGTCACGTGTCACCTGGTAGGGGCTCATGGCGCTGTAGACGGACTGCGTGACGTCAGGTTTGGTCTTCCTGAAGAACGTCACCCTGCCCTTGTCCACGTAGAGAGCGGCCACTTGGTAGTCGCCTGTCCGCATGGAACAGAAACAAACATTTGTCAGTGGAGAAACGACAGCAAAATAATTACGGGGTATGTTTGGGAAGAACCAGAAAGTTGTTCAACGGCATATGTTAAGTGCTACTGAAATTATTACAGGTTTGGCAACACATCAGTAATTGACCGCACCGGTAAACCACGGTTTTATCAACTACACAACCACTCAGTCAGCTGTCCAGGCACTCACTCAAACAAACAACCCGGTCACAGAGAGAGAGAGAGAGAGAGAGAGAGAGAGAGAGAGAGAGAGAGAGAGAAGAGAGAAGAGAGAGAGAGAGGAGAGTGTGTAGTGTGTGTGGGATGAGAGAGAGAGAGAGAGAGAGAGAGAGAGAGAGAGAAGAGAGAGAGAGAGAGAGAGGTGTGTGTGTAGTGTGTGTGTGTGTGAGAGAGAGAGAGAGAGAGTAGAGAGAGAGAGGAGGAGAGAGAGAGGAGAGAGAGAGAGAGTAGTGTGTAGTTTTGTGTGTAGGAGAGAGAGAGAGAGAAGAGAGAGAGAGAGAGAGAGTGTGTGTGTGTGTGTGTTGTGAGAGAGAGAGAGAGAGAGAGAGGAGAGAGAGAGAGAGAGGGTGTGTGTGTGTGTGTGAGAGGAGAGGAGTAGGGGAGGGAGAGGGAGAGAGAGAGAGAGAGAGAGAGAGGGTGTGTGTTGTGTGTGTGTGTGTGTGTGTGAGAGAGAGAGAGAGGAGAGAGAAGAGAGTGTGTGGTGTGTGGTGTGTGTGTGTGTGTGTGTGTGTGTGAGAGAGAGAGAGAGGAGAGAGAGGGTGTGTGTGTGTGTTGTGTTGTGAGAGAGAGAGAGAGAGAGAGAGAGAGAGAGAGAGAGAGAGAGAGAGAGAGAGAGAGAGAGGTTGTGAGAGAGAGAGAGAGAGAGAGAGAGAGAGAGAGAGAGAGAGAGAGAGAGAGAGTGCGCGCGCGCGCGCGTGTGTGTGTGTTTGTGTGTATGCGCGCGGGCGCGTTTAACGTAAATGTAATGAATGCGCGCATGTGTAGACCTTTATAAGCACCCTGGGTTCTTATGAGATGAGAGGAGATGAGGTCCCATAAATAATCTAAAACTCATACCATCAATACCAGTCCTTTAAGACTGCAACATACGCACACAATCACATCTGTCCATTCATTAATTTTCACACACCCCCACACGCACACACACACACACACACACACACACACACACACACACACACACACACACACACACACACACACAACACACCGGTACCAGCCAGCACTGACCGATCACACAGCCCTGCTGTCTCGGAGAGGACCGCGGGCGGATCGTGGGGCCCTGGCCTTCGGCTCGGAAGTCCCGCTGTTCCCCGAAGGGTACTATGTTGCTGACGGTCAGTCGCCTCGTGTCCACCGAAGCGCAGCCGCTGGAAGGCCGCTTGGGGGACCTCCTGCCGCTGAATCCTCCATGCGGCAGCTGCTGCCGTAGGCTGCTCAGCGACTGGGATCGCGGGCTGACCAGCGGCTGGGGACTGGGGCTAGCGAGTGGAGGAGGTCTGGGGCTGGTCTTCCGGTGATACTCGTGCGTGTTGGAGGGGCTGGTGACGGGGAAAGCCGGAGCCGTGGTGGCCCTGGGTTTAGGGGTGTAGGACGACGCGGTCGTGGAGGCGACGGCGGCGGCGGAGGAGGAGGAGGAGCGGTTGGTGCCCGAGAAATTCCCGTCCACCATCTTCCTCCGGGCCGAGTTGATCCTCATCTGGTTCTTCACGTTGTGGATGTACGGGGAGCTCCGAGGGACCATCCCGGGGGCTTGGGGGCCTGGCTCGGCCTCCGACGGGTAGTCCTCGGGATTGACGCCGCTCGTCAGCACCGCCCCGTCCCCGGACAGCCGGGCTCTGGCGCTACCGACGCGACGCGCGCCACGAGGGGTGCGCAGCCTGGGACTACGAGGGCTGGCGCTGGAGGCAGGCGACGCGCTGCCCGTGGCCTGGGGCGTGTCGACCTCGTCGTCGCTACGGCTGTCCCGCATGGTCAGCTGGTAGCGGGGAGGCAGGCGTTGCCACAGCGTCCAGCAGGACATGGTCAACTGCTCTGGCTAGACCGCCCGGCTCCGGTCAACCTGTCGACAAGCGGGTGAGGGGGTGGGGGGGAGGGGGGGCGGTGGGGGAGGGGGAGGGGGGCGGTGGGGGGGGGGGGGGGGTTATGGTGAGATGAATATCGTCCTGCTTTGTTGAACCGGCTCAAACGTTAACAGCTACAGTTCAGATTCACCGCTAAATCCCGACAAATACAACCTACGGCGAAAACAGCAACAACATTAACAACACCGAGAAATATGCAAGTCAAGACTGTGATGAACACTGCCCAAGTGAAACAGTTAGAGTGCTTGGTATCACGCAGAAAGGACATTAGGAACATCATATGTCATCATGAACATCATATGTCATCATGAACATCTTGACTCAGTATGTCCCCCCGCCCTCCCCCCCCCCCCCCCCCACCCTCATCCTCCCTTTTAATCCGCGGCGATTGTTGTGAGCGCTTTGGGCTCATCGGAAATGGATCGCGTTTAGCACTATTTTCTGAGTTATGGTCAGGCGTCCGAATTCCTATTGCTTACCTTAAGACAACCACCCCCCTCATTAACTCACGAAGACTATGTGAATCATCCGGCATCTTCCACGGCATACAAAATCAAATTCTGTCCAACTCAACACCACCCTAGTGAACCCAGAAACAGAAACCTATTTCTAAAAATAAACTGTTTTCGATCATTTATGTGACTGGGCAGAGGGAGACATGAATCCTCTGCTCGGTAAAGTGAATATTGGCACGTAGGTACAACTGTGTTCAGTGATTATCCGAGCAGACAAATTGGTAAAGTGAATATTGGCACGTAGGTACAACTGTGTTCAGTGATTATCCGAGCAGACAAATTGGTCAAGTGAATATTGGCACGTAGGTACAACTGTGTTCAGTGATTATCCGAGCAGACAAATTGGTCAAGTGAATATTGGCACGTAGGTACAACTGTGTTCAGTGATTATCCGAGCAGACAAATTGGTCAAGTGAATATTGGCACGTAGGTACAATTGTGTTCAGTGATTATCCGAGCAGACAAATTGGTCAAGTGAATATTGGCACGTAGGTACAATTGTGTTCAGTGATTATCCGAGCAGACAAATTGGTCAAGTGAATATTGGCACGTAGGTACAATTGTGTTCAGTGATTATCCCAGCAGACAAATTGGTCAAGTGAATATTGGCACGTAGGTACAATTGTGTTCAGTGATTATCCCAGCAGACAAATTGGTCAAGTGAATATTGGCACGTAGGTACAATTGTGTTCAGTGATTATCCGAGCAGACAAATTGGTCAAGTGAATATTGGCACGTAGGTACAATTGTGTTCAGTGATTATCCGAGCAGACAAATTGGTCAAGTGAATATTGGCACGTAGGTACAATTGTGTTCAGTGATTATCCGAGCAGACAAATTGGTCAAGTGAATATTGGCACGTAGGTACAATTGTGTTCAGTGATTACCCGAGCAGACAAATTGGTAATGTGAATACTGGCACGTAGGTACAATTGTGTTCAGTGATTACCCGAGCAGACAAATTGGTAATGTGAATATTGGCACGTAGGTACAATTGTGTTCAGTGATTATCCGAGCAGACAAATTGGTCAAGTTTTGTTCACGGTAGAGACGTGTTCGATATAATTATGTGAATGTGCAGACGCATTAGTCTATCACGACTTACAGAACGACTGCCGAAAGGTGCGCTGGTACTGTGACACAAGACGGTAGGCGCAGCTCTGTGAACAATCGTGAAGCTTAATTACTTAACACTGACTCTTTCCTCTCTGTAAATACTGGCGTGAATAAAAGCTCAGGGGCTGTTGGACCTATTCCTAACTCTAAACACTGTCTGTGTCAGCACTAAAATGAATCTACACTAAGACAAGCGATGATTAAAAAACAACCAAAAAAAACAAACACAAACCAACAACAACAATAACAACAACAACAACGTACACACACACGCGCACGCACACACACACACACACGCACACACACACACACACACACACACACACACACACACACACACACACACACACACACACAAATGAACAACAAACAAACAAACAAAACCATTGTTTCTTGTGTACTTTTTTTTTTTTCATTGAGAATACAGCCGTGCATTGATGTCCACAAAGCATATCCATTGAAAGAAACGTCCACAAATCGCAACCTTTAAAGAAAAGGGCCAGAGGAATCGAACCTGTTCACCAGTCAAGCGCGTCTTACCACAGGGCCACGCTGCTCCACAAGGTGCGTTAATTCTGTTGTCCGTACAAACGCTGCCGACCATGTGAGGATAAAAGCAACAGCACTCTTGTGCAATGACTGAGAACAGTAGGTAAGTGTGTAGGCGATTTCCATACACCGGTTGACCATAATGCAGATTGATGGTCGGCACAGTTTCTCGATACATGGACTGTAGCCAAACGTAAACGTCCTCAGCGATCAAGACAACGGACGGACAGCACAGAAGAGTTGCTGAATCAACAAAAACACCGAAGACCACACCGAGCCGTGCCCCACACGAGAAGGTCGACCAATGGTCGAATCATTTCGGGAATAGGTAACATGCAAAAGTCTGTATAGTTCTAGTAATTGTGATCAGGTAACTCGATGGGGACTTTATTTACCGTTTGAATTATTTCGAAAAGGTATATCTAGCACGATAAATCTATTGTTTTAACCAGCTGTTGTAGGTAATATGACATAGGTGTATAATATAATTCCAATCATTAAATTTTCGTGTTCTTCGTAAAAGTTTAAGTCTGTGCAAGTTAAGTTATTTCGAGCAGGTAACACAAGAAAGCAGAGTCAGTAGAGTCACTCGTTGGAGCTGGCAGTGTGAGAATATCTATAAATAGATAATTAGTTTTAACGCCTAGTCAACCGTGACGGATATATCAGGACGGAGTATGTCTATATGGTTTCAATTACTTTATGTGAGTAGCTGTGACACGAAAACGTCTGTCTTAGTTGAATCATTACTTCTTCTTTTTTTCTTTTCTTTTTTTCTTTTTTTGCCAAGCACATCGTTGTGGGGCGTTTAATCGTGTAACATACATCCAATACAACAACATCTTCACACTCATTCTATCTATAAAAAATAAAAATGTATACGTATACTGACTGAATTATCCTTTAGTTTGACATGTTTATGATATACATCTCAGTTGAATCATTTCGAGTAGATAAACACGAATGGTCTCAAAAGTTTCAAACGTTTTGAATTACTGTCGTTTCGAACATTTTTGAGCGGGTGTATTCCATTTCAGTATTGCGATTTACATGTTGAGTCTAGTTTCCAGTATTACAGCGATACATGACTCGGTGCTGGTTCGTATCCCCGCCTCACACAGAGAAGCCCCCCCCCCCCCCCCCCCTCCGCCACCCCCCCCGACACCCCCCCCCCCCCCCGCCACCCACCCCCACACACGCACGCACACACACACACACGCACGCACGCATGCACGCACGCACGCACGCACGCACGCACGCACGCACACACACACACACACACACGCACACACATACACACACTGACACATATAGACACACCAAAAACAAAACAAATACAAACAAAACAAATGACATAGTGAGAGGGGGAAGGAAATGATACAGGAAGAGAGAGAACAACTGAGTTTACAATTCCCTGAAATCAGAAACTACAAAACTGCACGCAGCCCCATAAAGGTGCGCCAGGAGAGGCATGGCACGTAATCGAGCAATATATTTCCACCAGAATGCAGGCGGTATACAGAACCTCCAGTTTCTATTGCCTTTCTTTCGCTACCCGGTCAAACCGTGGCTCGATGAACGCAATCAATAACCCCTGATAGTCTTCCAGTTATCAAAGTATTGACTGTGCTTTCCACGGTGTTTGCCAGCGGAAGATCTGAATGATACCTTTCAAAAGGTTCAGTTTCATCAGAACGGTTCCACAGTGGTTTGCAATATTGGCACCGAGAAGCATTTGGTAAAGCGAAAGTGTCTGTAAGAACTGTAACGCACAATGTTTACTGGCACACAGACTCTGCATGCATTTGTCAGTGCTGGAGGTAACTGGACGCTAACGCACCATGTGTTGTGGTAGTGTGATGTTGTTGTTGGGTGCTGTGGTGTAATGGGACGTACGTGTGTGTGTGTGGTGTGTGTGTGTGTGTGTGTGTGTGTGTGTGTGTGTGTGGTTGTGTGTGTGTGTGTGTGTGTGTGTGTGTGTGTGTGTGTGTATGCGCATGTGTGTGTGTGTGTGTGTGTGTGTGTGTGTGTGTGTGTGTGTGTGTGTGTGTGTGTGTGCGCGTGTGTGTGTTTGTGTGTGTGTGGTGTGTGTGTGTGTGTGTTGTGTGTGTGTGCGTGTGTGTGTGTGGTTGTGGTGTGTGTGTGTGTGTGTGTGTGTGTGTGTGTGTGTGTGTGTGTGTGTGTGTGGTGTGTGTGTGTGTGTCGTGCGTGGTGTGTGTGTGTGTGGTGGTGTGGTGTGTGTGTGTGTGTGTGTGTGTGTGTGTGTGTGTGTGTGTGGTGTGTGTGTGTGTGTGTGTGTGTGTGGTGTGTGTGTGTGTGTGTGTGTGTGTGGTGTGTGTGTGTGTGTGTGTGGGGGGGGGGGGGGGGGGGCGTGTTTATGTGTAGCTCTGTAAGTCTTTATGTTTCCTTCCGTTTTCATCGGTTGCTTGTTTATGTACCAAATAAAGTTAATTCTTAGCATATTTGATATGTCAGCTGACAGTCACGTCACCCACTTGATATTTCTCCTTCATCACGAAATAAACCGAAACAAGCAGTAAACGGCTTATGGACAACATTCTACCTTAGTGCTAATCAGTTTAACCCTATTCCGTGTTTAACCTTTATTTCTAAACCATTAATCAGATAAGCACATGCTGTTACCTCCCTTGTAAGATATGGGACGTCAAGCATGAGCTATTTGAATTGATAGCTCCCTTTGTTTGCTGCTCTATCAATCAAACCATCAGACATGCCACTTTCGATCGCAAACCGGTGCCGGCGATAGCTGCGTGCCGTGAAGTCAGAAGAGACTGCAAGGAGTCCAAAGATAACGATTATTCCAAGTGAATTAATACCCGCGGTTTCCACTTGACTATGAATGGCTAGGACAAGGAGATAACGATTTACAACGCTGGCGAAGCCCACGGTGTGGGTTTTATTGGTTTCGTTCCGCACGTTTTATTGTAGGTCTGTGAGGCGGACAGGCGAGAGAAAGCCCGTTGCTCGCACGCATTGACTCCTTTATTATATTGATGGTATTGTAGGCAGTCATTAAAGTGACTCGCGGCAATGAATTAAATTAACCCTCCGAGGCCCAAGCACCATGCCGGTAGAGGGAAAATTATAAAGCTATGTGTGGTAGCATATATTTTGGTCGCAGCAGTATCTCATTTCACATGCAAAGGCATTCATTGTGAAACCTTGTTGTTTTTAATTCTGCGCCTATCTACAGCAATTGTGTGTGTGTGTGTGTGTGTGTGTGTGTGTGTGTGTGTGTGTGTGTGTGTGTGTGTGTGTGTGTGTGTGTTGTTTTTCTCAGAGGTCATGTGAAATACCTTGAGGATGGAAGGTCAAATCCATTTGGTGATACAAATATATGAGAGGAGGGGGGCGCGCGGTGGGGGGGGGGGGGGGGAGGGGGGGGGGGCGTGGGGCGGGGGTGGGGGGGGGGGGGGGTGGAGCATTGTTCTATATGGTAGAATTGTAGGGAAATGTGTCCTTTTTCTTCTTTTTCTTCTTCTAGCGTACCCCAGCTGAACACACTGGATGTCACCAGGTATATGCAGTTATGCAGTTACAAAGGCATCCAATACTAATAGCGGGAGAGGATTACGCGTGTGACACTTTTCATCCCATGGGCAGCCATACGCCGTCTTCAGAGGAGTTATCTCCATATCTGGAGGGTGGATGCTGTCACGAAAGGAGCCTATCATGGCTGAAGCTAATGTCCACATAGCTATGAAGCGAATAACAATATCTTAATATAGCTTTGGTGCTCTTGCCGTTAACAATATTTTAATATAGCTTTGGTGCTCTTGCCGTTGTCAGTGTGTTCTGACACAGCCCGAGCCAAGGAGGACTGTGTCGTTCACTTTCTACCACTGGCTGGTTTCTGCATAAAGAGCTGGAGACGTCACGGGCACGAGCGCAGGCCCAAACAGTCTTTACTTAAAACGTTTCAGACACTGTATTACTTTTCAGAAATAATAATAATAATGTACATTTATCATGCGGTCATCAACAGCCCTGAGCCCTGACATCATACATATTAACCTAAATACAATATTCTATACGTAGTACGTAGAGGACAGTCCTACCAAAACAGTTTACATAAGGCATTATATGGAAACACACACACACACACACACACACACACACACACACACACACACACACACACACACACACACACGTTGACTGTAGCAGAAACCGGGTATTGATATTATGTGGGGCGGAAATACTGTGAGAAGAGGAAGATTTTCAGTTTGGCGTTAAAAAATGACAAGATTGGGCAGTGTCTAAGGTCTTGTGCGAGTGAATTCCAAATGTGGGGTCCAAAGCAAGAGAAAGTGCGAAAGCCATGAGTCTTGCGTATGTATTGCTGGATTTTCAGCATGCGTGTGTCAGAAGAAAAGCGTATAGATCGTAATAATCCACCCAGCATGACCGAGAAACGAAAAACATACGACTGACACCCAGGCTCGATTCGCTATACACGCTTCTGGTTCATTGACGATCCGCTGGCTGCATGCAACACAAGTTCCACAGATCGTGTTTCCACGTTAGCGGTAATCCGCTCAGTCCTCCTTGCCTGTGTACAGCCCGGTATTACAGCCCTCCTTGCAGGTCCTCCTTGCATGTGTACAGCCCAGTATTACAGCCCTCCTTGCATGTGTACAGCCCGGTATTACAGCCCTCCTTGCATGTGTACAGCCCGGTATTACAGCCCTCCTTGCATGTGTACAGCCCGGTATTACAGCCCTCCTTGCATGTGTACAGCCCGGTATTACAGCCCAGTGCACGCGTCGCTCAAACTGTAAGTTACGTGGCCCCGAGGAGCGAATTCCGTGAGTTCTCCTTGCATTACAATCGTCAACTATTTTTAACGGGAAACCGCTGGATTTGTTCCTTTCGCCATTTCCGTCTAAAAAAAATTTTTTTTTTTTTTTTTTTTTACCAAACAATCATCAAATGGGTTTGACGTCAAACCCCTGCAAATGTTCCTTTCGTCATTTCCGTCTAGTCGTATTTCTCGTCATCTGAGTTTGAGTTTGACGTAAAACTGCTGGTGGTTTTCGTTTCGTTATTTGCCGGTTTATTTGCTGAACCGGCAACAGGTTTTGTTTATGTGACTAGCACAACAATCCTTCCCCACCCTACTCCTACACAAGAAGCGGAAGAAGAAGAAGGAGAAGAGGAAGAGCCGGTACACTAGCTCTGTTGTGGGGATAGCTGTGTACAAGCTTCAGTCAGCAAACCGTACCTCTCCTGCCGTCTGTCCACGTACTTACCTTCTAGATCTCTTCGTTCTTCTTCTCAGAGGAATGAAGGATAGCTGAGTGATTTTCTGTATAATAATTGTGTGTTGTTGTATGTACGCATAGTACCTGCTCATTGTCTTGATTCTTATGGCTGTTTCTTTCTGTAGTTTGAATTGTGATATTGTACATCACCGTGGGCTCTTTTTTCTTCAGTGGGAATAGCGCTATAAAAGTAAGAAAGTTACTTGGTGTTTTATGCCCAGTCAACAAGTACGGTTATATCAGGGGGACGCTATAAAAGAATTATGATAATAAGCATTATTATTAGTTAATTGATTAGTTAGTTAGTGATAGTAGTAGTAGTAGTAGTAGTAGTAGTAGTAGTAGTAGTAGTAGTAGTAATGCAGAATGCCAAAACGGCAAGAAGAAAGAAAGGCTTACCTTCTTTAACTGGCGTTATTTCCAGGCTGGATTCGACACGTGCACACCATGGTTATGTAAACTTCTCACTCAGCGACAAAACCAGTGCTTTTTGGGCCTCCCCACAGTCCCATCGACTGATCAACAGTCCCATTCCACAAGGGACGGTAGCGCACAGCGTGGACACTTTCCGACCCCAGCAGAGTCAGTGGCTATCCCAACACGCAAATCTACCTGCACATTGAGGCCAACTTGACACAGAGAACAACCCGACAAGCAACAGCTTCCTAACGCGTGACGGCACCATGTCCCGTCGCCAAAGAACAAAACATCTATTTGACGCCCACCCAGCCCTCGGCTGAAAAGCGAACGGGCAACGCTGGAGAGGTTCGTGGAATTAACGGTTTGAATGGCCGACCGACCTGTGTGTGGAAACACGTGGTAAATGGAAGCGGCTATTCCATTTAGGAGCGGAGTGAGAGTTCCTTTGGGGCATGATAGGATTAACCTCTTACAGCTGACTGCTGATGTAATGCCAAGGGGCGGGCCAGGTCAGCCGTAGCCGTCTCTCTACGTCTGTATACCTTCCCTCGAGCGCCAGGCCGTAGAATTTGAGACCCGGGCGGATATAGCACCGTATTACTAGGCCAAAGGTGTAGAGGATAGGGTTCACCTTCGCAGTAATATCTCGTCGGTCAGAATAGACCAATAGACGCATGAAATTAAATAATTATAATTATCTCAAAACCCTTTTACAATATGACCTTGAAATTGTTGACCTGTGCTCCTCAGGTTGTGTCATTGTACACACCCGCACATGTTTTGTTTAGTATTGTTTGTTTGTTTGTAATTCATGTGTGGCACCCGTGGTTTCTTTTGACTGGAATAAATAACCTGACTAGTATAAATTCTTTCTCCTTTTTTGGGGTGGGTGGGGGTGGGGGGGGGGGGGGGGGGGGGGGGGGGTCATTAAAAAACTTGAGACGAGCTTGAGAGACACAAAAACAAAGACACAAGAATACATATTTGCCAGTGACATTAAAATGTGCACATGGATTAGTGTTGGTGACATTCCACTAGTCCACTGATATCGTGGACACACAGCTAGAACACAACACACGTCATATATGAATTGTTGTGAATAAACACAATCTAAATTTAAGAATGTATCACTTCCATCGATGCAATGTAAGCTACATAAGTACCAAACACACACACACACACACACACACACACACACACACACACACACACACACACACACACACACACACACACACAGCCACACACACCACACACAGTGTGCGCTGTTATTATCTCACTTTGTTGTACTGGCAGACTGTTTTTAATTCGAGAGGAAGAGGGTCCACAAAACTAAATAGGCAAATATGCAACCAGCCAACCAAATAACTAACTTACTAAATAGAACAGCTCTAGAGAAATGTACTCACCTATACGACGACACACAAAGAACGACTGAACACAAGCGCTTTCGACAGTCTTCGGTCGTCGTCGGGTGTAAGAAGAGAGTATAATAAAAGAAGAAGGAAGTAAGGAAGAAGATAGACAAGGAGTTGAAGTAAAACAATGTTAAGAACGTAAACGTAGATTTAAAACGACGTCATCAAAATGACGAAACTTAGGAAGAGCATGATCTACCCACGTAATTATGAATACACACACACACACACACAGACACACACACACACACACACACACACACACACACACACACACACACACACACACACACACACACACACACACACACACACACACACACGTGTGTGTCGTCGTTTAGGTGAATACATTTCTCTATTTGTCAACCTTACCAGCAGTTGTTCACTCATTCCTAACTTACTAAATGATGATAATTCAAGATAAGCAACAACAAACAACAATAATAATATTATTATAATAAGAAAATAATAATAAGAAACAAAAATCGTGTAATATAATAATAGGGGGGGGGGGGGGGGGGGGGGGGGATAATAAAAAATATGATAATAAAATCCAAGACATGCTCGGTTTTGTTTTGTTGCTGTACAGATCTGCAATTGAAGAGACTTCCTAAAATCAACAGAGTAGCATGTAGCAAGCTTTCTCGCTTTCAAGTCTTTTTAACCGGTGACTGATCGCCCACTTTACAGCAATGACAACGGCGGCTGCTTACATAATTTTATATACATCCAGTGTTTGTACAAGAATTATGCACCCTAGAGACGCGAGTCACTGATATGTAGATACAAGCACACTGTTACTGAGTCAAGCACCAGCGTAAACTGAGATTTCGTACCGAGATGTACAAGATACACGCCAATGTACTCTCCGGCTGACACTGGCCTGACCACCAAGCAAACCTACAGGTGTGAGTTTAAGGAGACGGTCAGCTTGAGGCGATGTCGCTGACTCGGATAGGATGATACAGTTACAGAGAAAGTCATAACTGAATACACACACACACACGCACGCACACACACACATGCACGCACGCACACACGCGCACGCACACACGCACGCACACACACACACACACACACACACACACACACACACACACACTGGAGGGGAGGGGGGACACAGCTGTCAAAAAGACAAAGCGAATGAGGGCCGGTTTGGCCTAGCGGCAAGGCGTTAGGCTGGTAAACAGAAGGACCTCGGCTCGATTCCGCTTCGGCTGTCCTTTCTCTTCAAAAAGGTTTTGGTCTGTGCATGGGCACTGTCTGCTGACTTTGTCCCTTAATGAAACATTAGAAAGGCTCTCATCGCTGCCCATCTGAATGCTGGAGTCATTCTGGTGGTGACGGTGTAGCGATAGGTACAAATCTCCCTCTTCCCCCTCCCACCTCCTTCCGTCCCTAGTACGCCTTATGGTGTCTGAGGACATTAAGCACCATGTTTACTTACTCACGTTAGAGCCGTTGACGTCCCACCGTCTATCCCGGTCCCCTACAGCAAATTTCCAGTGCCATAAATATCACTCAGCTTTATCACCTGACAACTTTATAGTACAAAGTCTGGACAGTGAGACTAGCTAGCTCTCTTTGGCAATCCCACAGCACCAACAGATGTTGTTCTTAATTACGATCCAGTGAAATCTGCTTTGCTTGAGAGGTGACTGATTTTGTTAAATAGTATGTCATATTACATATAATGTAAGTAAATAAACATGGTGCTTAACGTCCACAGAAACCATAAGGTTTTTTAGGGACGGGGAGAAGGGGGGAGGGGGTATTGGGGGGTGGGGGGGGGGGGTACATATAATGTCCCAGAGCCCGTCCTTTCTACACCGATAGTCAAGCAAGCGTTTTACTTCGATAATCAGCCTTGTGACCCAATTTCTGCCAAAACGAATCACTCCATGGCGTTCTCCGGCTGGTCGTGCCCACACCGCCAGGGAGCAAGTGTCTGGCCTTCTTCACGCTGACCACAGTCCGGCGATCAGTTCACGAGTAACTGCTATCTTCCCGCTGGGCTGTTAAGTAAAGCGAAGGTGATTCCCTTTTTCAAAGCGTTTGCTTCGAAGACTGCATGGGTCAGTTCTTTGAAGTCCAGAAGTCCAAGCAAGCTGACGCCAGACTGGTAATACATTTCGTGAAGTAGACAGAGAAGCATGTACTCTATCCAAAGCCATGAACCAGTTTGTATCAAAGAGGCCTGTTCACAACGAGTTCGTTAACCTAGCTTTCATAGCTGACTGGTTTATTTATACGAAACCTGAACTGGGTATACTTTTAGTGCACATATTACAAATATTTCTGTATTTCTTTGACATCGTTTTCAAATATCTTATTATCAGTTTCTTCCTGGATTCTTTTCAGTTTTGGATTCTACTGCAAAGTACATTATACGTGCATCAAACCCGTTTATGTAAATACAACCAGCCCTATGAACGTCCCTATACGGCATGAGCTGATCCATGTAAATATAGTGCGTGTCATTCAACGAAAGGGCGTCAATAACATTTCTTTTTCTTTGAGGCTCAAAGTGAATAGCTCGGCAACACAACTAGTCAACAATGTCCTGACTCGAATATCAGTGCAGTTCCCGATGTTGTGAGACTAACTTGGCCTCTCTTCGCTCTCACTCGATCATCGATCATCTCGGGCAGGCGACAACGTCTACAGGCGACAACGTCTACAGAGCACAACCAGTTAGATTTACTTGGGAGAGAGAGAGAGAGAGAGAGAGAGAGAGAGAGAGAGAGAGAGAGAGAGAGAGAGAGAGAGAGAGAGAGAGAGAGAGAGAGAGACAGAGACAGAGACAGAGACAGAGAGAGTTTGTATGTTTTGCTTTTATTATGTGTGTGTGCGTGCGTGCGTGCGTGCTAATGAGAGTGCGCGCGTGCGTGCGTATATGTGTGTGCGTGCATGCGTACATGCGTGCGTGCGTGCGTGCGTGCGTGCCTGTGTGTGTGTGTTTGCGTGCGTGCGTGTACGTGTGTGTGTGTGTGTATGTGTGCGTGCTTGCGTGCGTGCGTGCGTGTGCGTGTGTGTGTTTTTGTTTGTTTGTTTTTTTGTTTTGTGTATTTGTGTGCGCGCGCGCGTTCACTCGGGTGGAGGTAGACAGCGGCTAGCATTTTAATTTAGTTTTGCAAGCAATTCCTCTCCTTCACACAGGCAACACGTTTCATCAACTGAACACAACCCAAGCATTCATCAACTGAACCAAACCGCAAAAGAACTCGGCAAAAGGAAGACACGGTAAGGGTGAAATCAACTTCACCAATGAACCAAAAACACAATCAACACATACAACCAGTCACGTACCTTTTACAGAAAAATATCAACGCCTTTAAAACCTAGGCGTTCCACGGGTAGACTACGCACATCCCAGCCCGGCTCACGGCCGACCGCAGAAGCGCACGACTCGACCAACAACCTCTCGTGAAGCCTTATCCCGTTTCTAAATCTTGATCCGGTTTGCCAGCCTTGATCCTGCGTGTCTCGGCTGTCTCCGGACGACGAGTGAGCGACCGGCAGTCCCGCTATCGCATCCGACACGTGACCGAAAGGGACAGTGTTCAAACGGCACTCAATCCACCCGCGCTCACCTCGCTCCGCCACCCGCTACCCGGCAACTCCAACAAAAGGGACCTACACGGCGCGGTCGGCCCACAGGCTGGTGGTGGTGGTAGTGGTGGGAAGTTGGGTGGGATTGTGTGTGTGTGTGGGGGGGGGGGGGCGAGGGACGGGGGGAGGGAGGGGGGAGGGGGTTGTGTTGTAGACTAGCTGATGTTTCTCGTTTTAATTTCGTTCTTCCTCAGCAGCATGTTGCAAGAGCCAGGGTATCTATCTGTCTATCTATCTTATGTGTGTGTGGGGTTGTGGTATGTATATATATTATTATATATATATATATATATATATATATATATTTTAATGATGTAAAGTTATTTTGACGTAGTGGTAACCGCGATGGAATATATATATTCCATTGCGGTTACCACTACGTCAAAACGTAGACTCTGTAGCGACAGGGTGTGTGTCTTCCACAGTGACCCGACAGACCAACTGTGGGTCTCTACTGACCGAGCTAATCGCGGAATAGGGAAATAATTATTCGCTCACTCAGAGCAGTGCGGTTTTCTGTTGTTTCTGAGACGTGAAGAAAACTGATCCGTTTGGCGTGAAAGACGGTAGGGATCACTTTATTTAACCACTGATCCAACTGACTGATTTATTTATTGATTATCCGATTGGCTGACTGTTGACATTTACTAGCAATCAAGCAAAATCATGTCAGGCTTAACCACACGTGACCAAACCACAAGTTACAGTCTGACCTACTGTTCATGTCAGGCCTAACCACACGTGACCAAACCACAAGTTACAGTCTGACCTACTGTTCATGTCAGGCCTAACCACACGTGACCAAACCACAAGTTACAGTCTGACCCACTGTTCATGTCAGGCCTAACCACACGTGACCAAACCACAAGTTACAGTCTGACCCACTGTTCATGTCAGGCCTAACCACACGTGACCAAACCACAAGTTACAGTCTGACCCACTGTTCATGTCAGGCCTAACCACACGTGACCAAACCACAAGTTACAGTCTGACCCACTGTTCATGTCAGGCCTAACCACAAGTAACCAAACCACAAGTTACAGTCTGACCATCTGTTCATCTTACAGCTGGTGGAGGACTAGGCAAAAAATAAAATTGAATGAGTCAGGAAGGTAGATATTAGAAAAATGGAATTTCTGGTAGTAGGGAAAAACACGTTTAAAGTAGTCAGTGTCGACAATTAAAGTTTCGTTCATTCAGTCATCAGACGAGCTTGTCGCCGCACCCTCCTTTATTCCCCCCCCCCCCCCCCCACGCCCCGTCCCCCCGGCCGCTGTCCCCTACCCGACCTCCGAATGAACAACACTGGCGGGGGGAGGGAGTGGGTGGGCTGGGAGTGGGTGGGGTAGGGGCGGGTGAATGGAACGTGAGGAAGAGGTAGGTAGGTAGTGTTGCTTAATGTCCTCGGATGTCGGTTGACATATTAGGGACAAGCTGAGACCAATGCCGAAGCATGGTTCAATATAGCTTTACGTCCACGGAAACCAGAAGGCTCGTTAGGACGGACAGCCCAGGACGGCCACCTCGACTCTCACACAGCTCCTGAACTATGAGTGACGTGAGGAAGACGAACAGATGATGCCTACAGACAAACCAGGATCATGCAACTCTTCCCGAATCCGAAACTCATGGCAGCACTAGTGTTTGACAGGACTATAATTTTATACACAAGTAAGCTGAGGCTCGGAAGCATTGTTAGCAGCGCCTGGACTGAACAATGCAGCCTAAAGGTGCTGACACACGACCCATGTCGGCCTGTCAAAACGGATCGCGTGTAAGCACAGCTGTACGGTTTAAACGGTTCATTGCATCGGTTTGAACCTGTTCGTTCCAAACACAGCATCCTATCCGTCAGCCAATAAGAGCCCGCCGTTTCGAATTATCATTCTTGTTCTTCTTGTTGTTGTTGTTCTTCTTCTTCTTCGCTTTTATATAGCAGAATCGAGCAGAATCTGCGCACATGTCACATGTGATTCTGAATGAGTGACTGTATCCTTTCATAGCGGGTATTTCTAACATCCACGGAAGTGGTGTACTGATAGCGCTCTTTCGAGTGAAGTGAAGGAAAGTCTAGAGTCACAAGGGGTGGTAAATGTCGAACAGCAAAGTTGAATACGTTGAGCTTCCCCTTGCTTGAACCCGTCAGTTTCGGCTGTATCGTGTGGTAGCTAACACCCTCATTTGAGACGCACAGGCCGAACAGTATGAAGTTGGAACGATCCTCTTCAACCATACAGCCGAAATTTGTTTTGACTTTTTCCTAGTGATTGTTTTGTTTTGTTTGTGTGTGTGTGTTTGTGTGTGTGTGTGTGTGTTGTGTGTGTGTGTGTGTGTGTGTTTGTTGTGTGGTGTTTGTGTGTGTGTGTGTGTGTTTGGGGTTTGAGTGGTTGGTGTGGTGTGTGTGTTGTTGTGTGTGTGTGTGTGTGTGTTTTTTTTCTTCGTTTCCTCGTGGTATTGTTGCTGTTGTTGTTGCTGCTGCTGTTGCTTTTGTTACATCTCATTTATTATTTACTGTTAGCTAGGTGGAATTGTTCGTCCGCCGTACATTTGTGTTGTTTTTCTTTCTTCCCCAGCTGTATGAGCTCATCGCCCATCAGCTCTAACAGCTCCTTGATGGACACACAATGATTCACTGCATCGTTAGTTTGTCTCCAATACTTTTTTGTTTACACCAAATGGCTGGTGTATCAGGGCCATTTGTACAAACAAACTGCTGCACAGGCGTGCTCTACCTCCCGGAGCTGGCTTATCTGTCATGACGGGCGACTGGAGGACAGCAGAGGAGAGTGGCAGGAGTGACACACAGAACCACTGTCATGACGGGCGACTGGAGGACAGCAGAGGAGAGTGGCAGGAGTGACACACAGAGCCACTGTATGACGGGCGACTGGAGGACAGCAGAGGAAGTGGCAGGAGTGACACACAGAGCCACTGTAAAGACGGGCGACTGGAGGACAGCAGAGGAAAGTGGCAGGAGTGACACACAGAGCCACTGTAATGACGGGCGACTGGAGGACAGCAGAGGAAAGTGGCAGGAGTGACACACAGAGCCACTGTAATGACGGGCGACTGGAGGACAGCAGAGGAAGTGGCAGGAGTGACACACAGAGCCACTGTCATGACGGGCGACTGGAGGACAGCAGAGGAAAGTGGCAGGAGTGACACACAGAGCCACTGTAATGACGGGCGACTGGAGGACAGCAGAGGAGAGTGGCAGGAGTGACACACAGAGCCACTGTCATGACGGGCGACTGGAGGACAGCAGAGGAAAGTGGCAGGAGTGACACACAGAGCCACTGTAATGACGGGCGACTGGAGGACAGCAGAGGAGAGTGGCAGGAGTGACAGACAGAGCCACTGTAATGACGGGCGATTGGAAGGTCGATTGAAGTGTTGCATTATTTGGTGTCCTTTTTTCTTTTCCTATGCCCGTGTGTTCTCTAGGTCCATCGTGTGTGTGCGTCCGTGTGTGTGCGTGCGTGCGTGTGTGTGCGTGTGTACGTGTGTGTGTGTGTGTGTGTGTGTGTGTGTGTGTGTGTGTGTGTGTGTGTGTGTGTGTGCGTCCGTGTGCGTGCGTGCGTGCGTGTGTGTGCGTGTGTACGTGTGTGTACGTGTGCGTGCGTGTGTGTGTGTTGTGTGTGTGTGTGTGGTTGTGGGTGTGGGTGTGTTTTTGGGGGTGTGTGTGTGTGTTTTGTTTCGGTGGTAGGCCGGTGGGGGGGAGGAGGTGATTCTTGATATTTAGCACGGTTGATTGGGCATGAATTAATCATGAATAATCCCCCCCCCCCTCCTCCTCCTACCCCTCCCGATCCTCCCCCCCCCTCGCCCTCCCGCGCCGCCCCCAAGCCCCGACAGCTCATTTGGGGGCAATTAACACGAGATATGCCTGCCGTCGTAACCGGGAGCAGCGCCACCCCTGTACCCTTCCATCCGCGTATGTCAACGAAGCAGGGTTCAAGCACCGGCCCTCCCTCTTCACCCCCCCTCCCCCCCCCCCTTCCCCCCACTCTCTCCTCGTCATTGTTCAAAGGAGTAGACATTTATTTCTTTAATTTTCACTGCATATAGTTACATTTCGCTCTCTGCAAAAAATACTCCATTCAGTCGCAAAAACGAAAACTGCCGGGCACACAGGCATGCACCCATGTTCGACCCGGCACCGTCTCACAACACCTTCAAACCATACTGCGGAGCACAAGCCGGGCTCTCTATGATCTAATCGCACGAGTCGTCTGACCCTCATTTATTGCTTGGCACTGCTACTCTTTCAGCAGGCGGTGGAAGAAAACGCTGCCAAGACTAAGACAGCCAGTCGTTGGTTCCTGGCCAATGAGTGCAGGATTCATTGTTCGCCGCTCGACACCTGATAGGCATTTTGCCCTTGAAACGTTGGATTGTCGATAGTGCTTTGGACTTGTCACAAAAGTCATTTAAAGGCAGCTGTGTATTATTGTGTGCCTTATTTACATCTCTCTCTCTCTCTCTCTCTCTCTCTCTCTGTCTCTCTCTCTCTCTGTCTCTCTCTGTCTCTCTGTCTCTCTGTCTCTCTGTCTCTGTCTCTGTCTCTGTCTCTGTCTCTCTCTCTCTTCTCTCTCTCTCGCCGTTATTCACTTAATCCTTTTCTCATTCCTTAATGAACATTCCTTTGTCCGAAAGAAATAGCATTATTTTGAACCTTTTATGTGTTTGGATCTTCCGTAATGAACCTTAGTTTATTGCCTTCATTACTTTAAATTACCCTGTCACGTTAAAATGAACCTTAGTTTATTTAACCCACACGAGACAGAGGACAAACTGCCTGTTCTGTGCAAATGTACAACGTACAATAATATTAGACCCGACTTTTTAAGGCGTGACGGTCTGCGGAGTAGCGTTCCTTACCATTCAGTTATGGAAACAACTAATCAATGCCGTTTGCAGCAGACTGCATTGTTTCTTATCAAGGCAGGGAAAATGAGACAGATAACTGACTGATTTGGAATAGTAGCGGCACGTAGTTGTATGTGTAGGTGCTGTGTGTGTGTGTGGGGGGGGGGGGGGGGGGGGGGAAAGGGGGGGGGGGCAGTAAACACTTTGTCACTAGAAGCATGTTTAAAAATGTATTGTGCAGCCTAAATATGCAGTGTGTTCATGTTCTTTGTGAAAGAGGCTAAGGCCTAAAAAAAATAAACTTTCTTGTTCTTGTCTTGTTCTTGTTCTTTCTCTCTCTCTCTCTCTTTTCTCTCTCTCTCTCTCTCTCTTCCCTCTCTCTCTCTGACGGTCTGCCCTGTCTGTCTTCAACCAAATGAAAGTCAAATGTTGAAACAAAACAGTAAACACTTGCCCTTTAGAACATGTTTAAAAAATGTATTGTGCAGCCTTAGCAGTGTGTTCATGTTCTTTGTGAAAGAGGCTAATGGCCTAAAAACAAATAAACTTTCTTTTCTTGTTCTTGTTCTCTCTCTCCCCTCTCTCTTCTCCACTCTCTCTCTCTCTCTCCCCTCTCTCTCTCTCTCTCTCTCTCTCTCTCTCTCTCTCTCTCTCTCTCGGACGGTCTGTCTGTCTGTCTGTCTAACCAAATGAAAGTCCAAATGATTGCAGTTAACAAACGTTTCTACCACAGAAAAGTCCTGAGCCCAATTCTCTAGCGTTTGGTTGAAAAGAACGTCTCCTGAAGGTTACAAGCTTTTTCTTCACCAGGAAAACACAACAACCAACAACAAAGACAGAAAAACGAAGTTCACATAAAATAATTATGGAGTTCACTTTACATACGCAGCTTCCGTAATACATTTGGCTAGATCCACACAACTTTCTGGAAGTAAAATTCCATTAGTAGCGTGGGGGGTCGGATCACTAACAAAAAAAACATGGGGGTATATATAAATATTCCTTAATAAATTACTGGTTCAATGCTTTTGTAGACGAAAATTAAATGAATTTTATTCTCCTCCGCCGTTCCACACAGGGGGTACAATCGCTGCTGAAATTGCTGCTGTAGCTGTATTTGCTGTAACAAAGGTTATCAATTCCCAGTCTGAATGACACAATTGCGTCTCGATATATTTTGGGTCTAAGCCAGGACAGATATCCCTGTTCTTCTAACGCTAGCTTAAATTCCCTGTGTAGGGGAGCGGGGTGGGGAGTGAGGGAAGCAGGTTGGAAGCATGAATGAAGAGTCACAAGTCAGAGGATAACATAATTTTGATTTCCCAAAAGGAAACAGTGTAGCTCTCCCCTGAATAGATGCATAGGCAGCAGCTCGAACTATTACTAACTGAGACCTGCTACTGCAAAAACTGGGGAAAAAAAGGGACGCTGCTGGTAGGTAGGTATGTTGCTTAATGTCCTCAGATTCAGTTGACATATTGGGACAAGCTGGACTAATCCGAACGGGTTTCAATTACCCCGCCC
>JABMCL010001298.1:82500-102500 GCA_018857735.1 Alviniconcha marisindica
ATTTTATGCTGAATATCTCTCTGAAGCTTGTATGAGGCTCAGTTTGCTATACATGGAACATTACAAAAGTACACAACTTAATTGTTCATTAGATCTCTCTCTGTCTCTGTCTCTCTGTCTCTCTCTCGCTCTCTCCTCTCTGTCTCTATCTGTCTCTCTGTCTCTGTCTCTCTGTGTCTCTGTCTGTTTCCCCCCGTCTCTCTGTCTCTGTCTGTCTGTCTGTCTGCCTGCCTGCCTGCCTGTCTGTCTGTCTCTGTCTCTGTCTCTGTCTCTGTCTCTGTCTCTGTCTCTCTCTCTCTCTCTCTCTCTCTCTCTCTCTCTCTCTCTCTCTCTCTCTCTCTCTCTCTCTCTTTCTCCACTAACTCCAGGAATAACCTCTACGTGCTAAGGCCAATCCCTGACATGTTTAAAACCAGCATATTCACTTCGCTGGAGCATCCCTCTGGAACTCCCTGCCTCAAAATCTGAAATCATGTATTTCTCTTCCTTGTTTCAAACGTAATCTGCACAGATATATGCATGAGAATAACCCAATTCGTCAAATCTGGACGGATTTGTTTGAATCATATGGTTGCCTAAAAATTTGATTGTTATATACATGTATGTCCATGAAAGAAATTTAATTCCAATGTTTCTGCACATTTGTAGGAGCTCTGTGAAACTGCATTAATCAGTTGCTTATTCGTGCTTATAATATCTGTTTGTGGTGTTGTCGTGTTTCTTTGTGTTTGTAGTATAGCAAAGACTGGCTGTTAGATAGGTCCAAATGGACCGAACGCTACTATCCTTGAGTATTAATGTTTTCGAGTTCGAGTTCTGTGTGTCTCTGTCTCTGTCTGTCTCTCCCCCCCCCCCCCTCCCCACCCCGCAAAAAAAGGCCCGTCTCTACCAACAGTAAACTAAATAATATTACAATATAAATCAAGAAACAAAATCTGAGTAGATCAAATTTCATGCCTGTCATCGTTTGTTGATGTATTATCTGTCTGTTTTTTTGTTTGTTTTGTTTTTGTGCGTTCACTTAAAATTGTGCATATATAAAACAATTTTGTAATTGTCAAAGGGACAGTAGTGGGCGGCTGGTTTTTTTAATTTGATATGTATTGTTTTTAATCCTTTTTATGCGCGTTTGAAAATTCATTTGTCACACACACACACACACACACACACACACACACACACACACACACACACACACACACACACACACAATGAGCTCGTCTTTTACCTCTTGACCCCTAACGCAGACTTCGACCAAGGGTGGATCCAGTTCGACAACAAGTACACCGGCGGAGATGCGACGAGCGCCAAGACGGATGGCGCAGTGCCGGACGGGGAGTACGGCGAGAACACCAAGATGTTCTTCTGCTGCCGTCAGGACGGATCTCCACGCGTGCCGGCCGTGCTGCCCAACACCCGGCCATTCGCCCTCTTCCCTGTCGGCAGCCGGTGTCAGAGAGTGGAGGGTGAGTCTTGGCGTCCCTTGACCTGCCTTCTTACTGTCCCCAACACCCAAAGCGTCCGTTGACTTGCCTTCTTACTGTCCCCAACACCCCAAAGCGTCCGTTGACCTGCCTTCTTACTGTCCCCAACACCCAAAGCGTCCTTGACCTGCCTTCTTATGCCCCCAACACCCAAAACGTCCGTTGACTTGCGTTCTTACTGTCCCCAACACCCAAAAGCGTCCGTCGACTTGCGTTCTTACTGTCCCCAACACCCAAAAGCGTCCGTCGACTTGCGTTCTTACTGTCCCCAACACCCAGAGTCCAACACCGTCTTTCCTGTCGGCAGCAAGTGTCAGAGAGTGGAGCGCGGTGAATCTTGGCGTCCGAGGACTTACGTTCTTAGTGTCCAGCGCACCAATATTCCACCACCCTTCTTTTCCTCACAGCCGCAAGGAATCTGACTGAGAAGTTGTCCGTTTAGTTGCGTTCTTAGCGTCCCGGACAGCAGCATTCTAACCTGACAGCGGCAAGAGGTCTGACAATGAAGGGTGAGTTTTGCTGCCAATTTATTTGCTTTGTTAGTGTTTCGAACACCAGTATTTCATCACTCCTTTTTCTGCCAACGGCAAGGGCTCTGAGAATAAGCATTATTAGTGAGTTGTTGTACGTTTCCTTGCGTTTTTAGTGTCACAAACGCCAATATTCCGTCACCCCTTTTTTCGGCAAGGGGTCTGATAATGAACGGTCTTCTGTTGTCCGTTTATTTGCGTTTCTAGTGTCGCTAACACCAGTACTTCACCACGCCTTTTCTGCCAGCGGCAGTTTTGAGGGTCAGTTTTGTTCTTTGTGCTGCGGAAATGTGAAATGTAATGAGGTTTGTTCTTTGTGCTGCGGAGATGTGAAAGTTAATGAGGTTTGTTCTTTGTGCTGCAGAGATGTGAAAGTTAATGAGGTTTGTTCTTTGTGCTGCGGAGATGTGAAAGTAGTAATGTGTCATAATTTTCTGATTCTATCCTGTCCTTTGTAAGGGCTGCGGACTGCAGTTTATTACAGTTTATTTAGTTTGCCCTCCTACTCATTACATCTTCTGTTTCATCACAGATGGCATATGCCGTTATTGTTTTGCATTTTGCACATACTTTTGTGTCTCATTCTGGACTTTCGGCCTAGAAAATTGCGGTCGTTTTCCGGGGAAATGCCGGTCAGCTGCAACCGAGCAGCTCTACCCAGTCTTACTAATTACTCCGCAGCGTTGGTATGCGTCTAGCAATGAGGTGCTGCCTGCCAGAGGAACAACACCCTTCATTAATACGGGAGCAAAACCAGCTCCTGAAGAGCTGAAACCGGGCGCTTGCAGCCTGGTGGCGCGTGAACATTGCCCAAGGGAAGTAAATGCTCTTTATCGTAAATCGGTTTAATGCCGGTAATTACTTCCCTTGGGTACCCACTGCTTACAGTATTGCGCTCGGCTCAGGGACAGTCACCTCGCGGTGGGGCTTTTTGTTTAAAACAAGTGGCCCCCCATCCGGGTTTCAACATTAAACCCCTTTTGTATACGGGGAAATCCCGGCAAAGAAAAAAAGTGGCTTCCAAACCGTTTTCAACATACCCCTTCAGTTTAGTAATGAAAAAACTTCCATCCGTTTTCAACATCCCCTTTAGTCCTATGAGACTCCCGGCAATGAACAACAGGGTTCCATCCGTTTTTTCAAATACCCTTTAGTCCTACTGGGGACTCCCCGGGAAAAGAACAACCCCGTGGCCTTTCCCCCGTTACAACATACCCTTCAGTCCCTTTCTGAGCTTTTCCCGGGGAATGAACAGAAATGGCCTCCAAACCGTTTACAAAAAATCCCTTTAGTCATACTGAGACTCCCCCGGCCCCCGAACAACAGGGGTTAAAACCGTTACAACAAAACCCTTCAGTCATACTGAGGGGCTCCCGGCAAGAACAAACAGTGGCCCCATCCGTTACAAATAACCCCTTTAGTCATACTGGGGGGACTCCCCGGGAAGGGAAAGCAGTTTGGGCCCCCCTCCGTTAAAAAACATAACCCCTTTAGTAAAAATGAGACTCCCGGCAATGAAAAAACAGTGGCTTTTCCCTCCCTTACAACATACCCCTTTAGTCAAAACTGGACTCCCGGCAATGAAAAAAAAGTTGGGGTTCCATCCGTTACAAAAATACCCTTCCGTCATTTCTGAGGGCTCCCCGGGAATGAACAACAGTGGCTTCCATCCGTTACAACATACCCCCCTTTAGTCATACTGAGACTCCCGGCAATGGGAAAAACAGTGGCTTCCATCCCTTTTCAACTACCCTTTTAGTCATACTGAGGGCTCCCGGCCCAAAGAACCCGCATTGCTAACCCAAGAGAGGAGAGGGGAGAGAGAGAGAAAAGAGAGAAGGGGGAGGGGGGAGAGAGGGGGAGAGAGAGGGGGGGGGAGGAAAAATTAAATAAAGGAAAATGCGATAAATAAGCTGAAAAAAAAAGGGGAAATAAAAAAAAAAGGGAGGGGGGGTGGGGGGGGGGGAGGGGAGGGAGAGAGAGGGAGAGAGAGAGAGAGAGGGGAGGGGGAGGGAAAGAAGGGCAGAAGAAGAGAAAAAGAAGAGGACGGGGGGGGAAAGGGGAAAAAAGGGGGGGGGAAAAACCCCCGGGGTTTGGGGGGGGAACCCAAAGGGAAAGGGGGGGGGGAAAAGAGAGAGAGAGAGAAAAAGAGAAAGGGGGGGGAAAAAAGGGGGGGGGAAAAAAAAAAAAAAAAGGGGAAAAAAGGGGGCCAAAAAAAAGGGGGAAAAAAAAAAGGGGGTTTTTTGGGGGAAAAAAAAAAGGGGGGGGGGGGGGGGAAAAAGGGGGAAAAAAAAACCCCCAAAAAAAAAGCCCAAAAGGGGGAAAAAAAAAGGGGGGGAAAAAAAAAAAAGGGAAAAGGGGGAAAAAAAAAGAGAAGAGAAAAAGGGAAGAGAGGGGAGGGGGGGGAAAAAAAAAAAAAAAAAGAGGGGGAAAAAAAAAAAAAAAAGGAAAAAAAAGGGAAAAAAGGGAAAAAAAGGGGGGGGGAAAAGGGGAAAAGGAAGGGGGGAAAAAAAAAACCCCGGGGGGGAAAAAAAAGGGGGGGGGGGGGAAAAAGGGGGGGGGGTTTTTTTGGGGGGGGGGGGGAAAAAAAAAAAACCCGGGGGAAAAAAAAGGGGGGGGAAAAAAACCCCCAAAACCCCCCCCCCCCAAAAAGGGGGGGGGGCCCCCCCCCCCCCCAAAAAAAAAAAAAAAACCCCAAAACGGGAAAAAAAAACCCCCCAAAAAACCCCTTTTTAAAAAAGGGGGGGAAAACAAAAAAACCCGCAAACGCACTGTTTATTTATAAAGACCACTCCAAACCTAACGTGTTTTTTTGCCCGTCCCTAAAAACCTATGGTTTTTTTGCGGACTTTTTAAAAGAAAACACTTCGATATCATAAAAGTGGTTTTTTGTTGTTGTTTTTTTGTTTTCTTTTTTTCGGGTTGTTTTTGGGTTGTTAAAAAAAAAAAATTATACTCCCTACATTTTCTATGGGCCCCAAACCCCGTTTGAGTGGCTGGGCCCCGAAAAGGGTGTTTTGCCAGGAAAAACCCAATTGTTCGGCTGGGGAAAAAAGCGGGGAATTGTGTGATCGTGTTTTTTCCCCTTGTTTAAATGCAGGGGGGGGGGGCGAAGGACTACAGAGGCGAGCTGCTGCTGACGATGGACACGGGTGACGGCGTGTTCGGCTACTCTGCTGCCAAGCCCTACACCTACCAACCCAGTAACGCCAACACCAAGCTCTACCTCCGTTACTGCGCCTACCACCACGCTAAAAGCGGTACTGTAGTCAGTCCATCAACATATACAGCAGCAACAACAGCAGCAGCAGCATCAGCAGCAGCAGCAGCAGCAACAACAACAACAACAACAACAACAACAACAATTACTGCTACTACTACTACGACTATTACTACTACTACTACTACTACTACTACTACTACTACTACTACTACTACTACTACTACACTACACCACCACCACCACCACCACTACTAATTATAACGACAAAAATAACAAAAACAGCAATAACAATAATAATAATAATGATGAGGATGAGGATGATAATAACAACAACAATAATGCTAATAATAGTAATCATGAAAATTAAAAGAAGAAGAAGAAGAAGAAATGAATGAATGAAATAGATTTGTAAACCCGAACCTCAACATAAAAATCGAGTATGGAGTGCAGTACAAATTATGTACATAGATAATTGCTTTGACAAATTAGCTTCTTTCATCGGTTATTCAATTTTATGCCTTTTAACAATTTTTTATTTTTAGCTTGGTTGCTACTTAAAAAACAAAAACAACAACAAAACCTATAAAAACTATTTTTTTGTATATTTAATTTGAGAGTTTTTACGTTTTGGTTTGACACAGAGAAAGCATTATTCCTGGTAATTTTGGGTTTGCTATTACTAAGTATTAGTATGCAGATTGAGAGAAAGGGGGCGTGTGTCTAAGAGTGTGTATGTGCGTGTGGTTCGTGATTTAGTATTATTATGCTCTTCGTTGTGCGATCGAACGACAGCTTTAATTTCCCACTGCGATTAATAAAGTATATTGTTATTGTTACTTTCATCCATATGTGCGTGTTACAGACTGTGGTGGCATCATCACTCTCTCGGAGGCCAAAAAGAAAGAAATCATCACCTCTCCAAACTACCCTGACGACTACGACAACAACTTGGAGTGCCACTGGTTCATCACGGTACACTCCTCTCTGTCGTGGACCGTTCCCAAGGAACATTAACTGCGTGAGGTCACCAAGGTGGCCCATATGGAAAGCGAGGCTGAAGAGTGTACGGTGAGGGGCGGGGATAGCTCAGTGGTTAGAGCGCCGGACTCGTGATCGAAAGGTCGCTGGTTCGAATCCCTGCAGGAGCGGTGGGAGAATTTTCTTCTCCAGGGTCGACTTTCTGTGCTGACTCTTATTTCGGTGTCCGTTCCACCCCCGTCTTACTGCAGTAGCACGTAAAAGATCCTGGTCATTCTGCCAAAAGTGCATGTGGCAGGTTACAGCTAAACACGCATCCACCTTACGTATGTGGCTTGCATGAAGTGACATGGAGCATGGTTGTATGGTGTACACAGAACTTGCGCCGAGACAGCAACAGTTTCATGTGGCACCAGTGATGAAGTGATGCTTTATGTCCTCAGATGTCAGTTGACATATTAGGGACAAGTTGTGACCAATGCCGAAGCACGGTGCAATAAATCTTTACGTCCACGGAAACCAGAAGGCTCGTTAGGACGGACAGTCCAGGACGTCCACCTCGACTCTCACACAGCTCCTGAACTATCATTGATTGATGATCGCTTATATAGCGCTATTCTCCGCTCGCTGTGCTCGCATGTGATTCTACATGAGTGACTAGCTTTTTATAGCGCGTTTTTTGTTTTGTTTTTGAATATCCACCAAAGTGGTGTACTTAAGCGCTGGCATGGCTGGTGCCACATTTCATGGTTCAGGAGCTGTGTGAGAGTCGAGATGGACGTCCTGGACTGTCCGTCCTAACGAGCCTTCTGGTTTCCGTGGACGTAAAGATTTATTGCACCGTGCTTCGGCATTGGTCACAAGCTTGTCCCTAATATGTCAACTGACATCTGAGGACATAAAGCATCACTTCATCATCATCATGATAGGCTAGTGTGCAGACGGCACAGACGGCATGCTGTCGACATTTGTGCAAAGATTATAAATACAAACTTTGTGTTTATAATCTTTGCTTTGTGCACGCTCCAGCCTCGCTTTTCGTTCGGCGACCTTACGTGACCTCGCTCAGTAAGAACGGTTAAGTGAGCTCGATATCTACAGTTCTTCGGGTAAAACGTAAAACATATACCCCGTGCATGTAGCAGAGATGCGTTCGTTACAGCGCTCAGACAACAACAACGATTTGTTCGTGCGAAAACCAACCAACCAAAATCAACTTTGTCCCGGCAAAAGAGAGATACATCTAGACGCTAGCTTATTAACATGTGAATGGGGTTTATGTTTATTAATTAAGATAAATCCTATCCAATATGTAATAATAAATTATGTATTATTTCAACAACAACAAAAATGTATGTGTGTGGGGGTTGGGGGGTGAGGGGATGGGGGGAGACTGACAGACAAGCATAGACAGAAACCGACAGACAGGCAGGATGCAGACGGACATACAGTCCAACAGACAGAGAGAGAAACAGTCCAACAGACAGACAGAGAGAGAAACAGTCCGACAGACAGAGAGAGAAACAGTCCAACAGACAGAGAGAGAAACAGTCCAACAGACAGAGAGAAACAGTCCAACAGACAGAGAGACAAACAGTCCAACAGACAGAGAGCAAACAGTCCAACAGACAGAGAGACATACAGTCCAACAGACAGAGAGAAAACAGTCCAACAGACAGAGAGAGCAGTCCAACAGACAGAGAATCAGTCCAACAGACAGAGAGAAACAGTCCAACAGACAGAGAGAAAACAGTCCAACAGACAGAGAAAAACAGTCCAACAGACAGAGAGAAACAGTCCAACAGACAGAGACATACAGACAGAGACATACAGTCCAACAGAAAACATACAGTCCAACAGACAGAGAGAGAACAGTCCAACAGACAGAGAGAAACAGTCCAACAGAGACATACAGTCCAACAGACAGAGAGAGAAACAGTCCAACAGACAGAGAGAGAAACAGTCCAACAGACAGAGACATACAGTCCAACAGACAGAGAGAGAAACAGTCCAACAGACAGAGAGAGAAACAGTCCAACAGACAGAGGCATACAGTCCAACAGACAGAGAGAGAAACAGTCCAACAGACAGAGAGACAAACAGTCCAACAGACAGAGAGAAAACAGCCCAACAGACAGAGAGAAACAGTCAACAGACAGAGAAAAAACAGTCCAACAGACAGAGAGAGAACAGACGAGAAACAGTCCAACAGACAGAGAGAGAAAACAGTCCAACAGACAGAGAAGAGAGAGAAACAGTCCAACAGACAGAGAGCATACAGTCCAACAGACAAAAGAGAAACAGTCCAACAGACAGAGAGAGAAACAGTCCAACAGACAGAGAGAACATACAGTCCAACAGACAGAGACATACAGTCCAACAGACAGAGAGAGAAACAGTCCAACAGACAGAGAGAAACAGTCCAACAGACAGAGACATACAGTCCAACAGACAGAGAGAGAGAAACAGTCCAACAGACAGAGAGAGAAACAGTCCGACAGACAGAGAGAAAAACAGTCCAACAGACAGAGAGAAACAGTCCGACAGACAGAGAGAAAAACAGTCCAACAGAGAGAGACATACAGTCCAACAGACAGAGAGACAAACAGTCCAACAGACAGAGACATACAGTCCAACAGACAGAGACATACAGTCCAACAGACACAGAGAGAAACAGTCCAACAGACACAGAGAGAAACAGTCCAACAGACAGAGACATACAGTCCAACAGACAGAGAGACAAACAGTCCAACAGACAGAGAGAAACAGTCCAACAGACAGAGACATACAGTCCAACAGACAGAGAGAGAAACAGTCCAACAGACAGAGACATACAGTCCAATAGACAGAGAGAGAAACAGTCCAACAGACAGAGACATACAGTCCAACAGACAGAGAGAGAAACAGTCCAACAGAGAGAGACATACAGTCCAACAGACAGAGAGAGACATGCAGTCCAACAGACAAAACACCAGACAGAGAGAGACATGCAGTCCAACAGACAGAGAGAGACATACAGTCCAACAGACAGAGACATACAGTCCAACAGACAGAGAGAGAAACAGTCCAACAGACAGAGAGAAACAGTCCAACAGACAGAGAGAAACAGTCCAACAGACAGACAGAGAGAGAAAGTCCAACAGACAGAGAGAGAAACAGTCCAACAGACAGAGACATACAGTCCAACAGACAGAGAGAAACAGTCCGACAGACACAGACAGAAAAAGCAACCCCCCAAAAGAACAAAAAAAGACAACAACAACAAAAACAGCAAATTACAATTCTAGCTACATGCACACAGGGTCCAGTGAACTCCACCCTGACCCTGACGTTCCATGACTTCGACATCGCAGGTGTACCGGGCAAATGCAAGGACAGCGTTGAAATCAGCACCTACATGTTCGCCGAGAATGGGAAAGAGTGAGTATTGTCACCTTTTTTTACTGCATGCCAAGTGGCTACATGATCGGTCAGAAAGGAGTATATAGTAAAGTGATACATGATTACTTACAAAAGAGCAAAGTGGGTACTTCATTAACCCCTTCACTGCCCCAGCCAGTCAAATTTCCGGGATGCAAACAGTATATTTTCCGGTCCTAGTATCACAAATCTACTTTCGATACTGTGCATTTTGGTGGAAATCCTTTCACGTGCTAATGCACAATAACCACAAAAACAAAACAAAACAAAACAAAGAAGAAGAAAAAGAAAGGCGTAGGGATTTCAAACCTGGCACTTCTATGTGACCGCCCCCCCCCCAGCCCTCCCCTCCCCCCCCCACACACACACACGCCCACCCCCCCACCCCCCAAAAAAGGAAAAGGGTGGGCATGCAATCAGCCAGGAAGAGGCTGTACTGGGGGCCCGGATACCCCAGTGAATCAAGCGAACATGTGAGTGAAGTGAAGTGTTAAATGTGCAGGTACTGCGGCAAAAGCATGCGGAAAACCCACCGCAGCATCCTGAACGTCATGCACGTCATCCTGCACACAGACCTCCAGGGACAGAGGTCCGGCTTCAAGGCAACGGTTGAAGTGCACTTAGGTACAAACACTGCATCACTTAGGTACAAACACTGCATCACTCAGGTAAAAACAACATCACTTAGGTACAAACGCTGTTATACATCAATTAGGTACAAACACTGCATCACTTGAGTACAAACAGTGTTATACATCACTTAGGTACAAACAACATCACTTAAACACTGCATCACTTAGGTACAAACACTGCATCACTTATGTACAAACCACATCACTTAGGTACAAACACTGCATCACTTAGGTACAAACACTGCATCACTTAGGTACAAACACTGCATCACTTAGGTAAAAACAACATCACTTAGGTACAAACACTGCATCACTTAGGTAAAAACAACATCACTTAGGTACAAACACTGCTTCACTAAAGTACAAACGCTGTTATACATCACTTAGGTACAAAACACTGTTATACATCACTTAAGTACAAACAGCATCACTTAGGTACAAACAACATCATTTAGGTACAAACACTGTTATACATCACTTAGGTACAAACACTGTTATATATCACTTAGGTACAAACAATATCACTTACGTATAAACACTATTATACACCACTTAAGTATAAACATGGTCATACATCACGTAGGTACAAACACTGTTCTACGTCACTGTTCTACATCACTTAGGTGCAAACCCTGTTATACATCACTTAGGTACAAACACTGTTACACATCACGTAGGTACAAACACTGTTACACATCACGTAGGTACAAACACTGTTTACATCACCTAGGTACAAACACTGATATACATCACCTAGGAAAAACACTGTTATACATCACCTAGGTACAAACACTGATATACATCACCTAGGAAAAACACTGTTATACATCACGTAGGTACAAACACTGTTACACATCACGTAGGTACAAACACTGTTATACATCACCTAGGAAAAACTGTTATACATCACCTAGGTATAAACACTGACATACATCACCTAGGTACAAACACTGTTATACATCACGTAGGTGCAAACAATGTTATACATCACTTAGGTACAAACACTCTTGTGAATGTATCATTTAGTACAAATACTACTATACGTACGTCATCTAGGTACAAATACTGCTATTCATACATTACTTAGGTACAAACACTATTTTAATAGCATGACCAATCATGATGACAGACACACACACACACACACACACACACACACACACACACACACACACACACACACACACTCACTCACTCACGCACGCACGCACGCACGCACGCACGCATGCATGCACGCACGCGCGCGCGCACACACACACACACACACACACACACACACATACACACACACCATGAACATTTCCCCACCTAACACGTGTGTTTGTACGTCTGAAAAAGGCGAGGAAAATTGCTTCAACCCTAAGGACTACGGCAGTTCGTACCGAGGAAAAATCGCCTTTGCAGAGGACTTCACAAAATGCCTGGACTGGAACGATCCGGCTTTGAAACTGTGCCACCACTTTGCAACAAACCCCCTGTAAGTTTCTTTTCACAAGTAACACAACGCCTTCCAATGCAATTAATGCCCCCCGCCTTCATCTGTCCCCCACACACGCACGCACACACTCACACACACACACACACGCACACATACACCTTCACTCGCACTACTAATAACACGCATAAATACACCTACGTTATTTACCTTGCCTTTGGCTGGAACTAGTGATAGTATATTACAATTGTTCCGGCGTACAAGGGCATTATCTGTGTCTCAGGACTGTAAAGTGGATGTATAGCTTACACGCTTTCGAAATCTTCTCTCTCTCTCTCTCTCTCTCTCTCTCTCTCTCTCTCTCTCTCTCTCTCTCTTAGACGGATTTGTTTGAATCGCATGTTTGCCTAAAAAAAAAAAAAATGACTGTTGCATAAATGTATGTCCATGAAAGAAATTTAGTTCCGATGTTTCTGCCCATTTGTAGGAACTCTGTGAAGCTCCATTAATCAATTGCTTATTCGTACTTATAATATCTTTTTGTGGTATAGTCGTGCATATTTGTATTTGTAGTATAGCAAGGACTGGCTTTAGATAGGTCTAAAGACCTAACGCTACTATCCTTGAGTATTAAAGTTTTCGAGTTCGAGTTCTCTCTCTGTCTATCACACAACTGTCTGTCTCATGGAATAGTAAAATGTAATCATGTTTTTTCAGGACGGCCTGTCTATCTCAGGCAGTAGTTTTCAGGACGGCCAGTCTATCTCAGGCAGCAGTGGATCATGTGTGGTTTGCAGGACAGTCATTATATCTCACGGAGTGTGGTCTCATGCGGGTGCGTGTTGATCGGCTTATTGAGTCTGTGTATCTGTCTGTTTCAGAGACATCAATGCCGGACTGGACTCTAACTACTGCCGGAACCCCGGGGATGGGGTCCGACCCTGGTGCTACACCAATGCTGCTGACTGCAAGCGGACTTACTGCGACGTCTGTCAGCTGGGTAGGTACCACAATGTTGTGATGTCTGTCAGCTGGGTAGGTGCCACAATGTTGTGATGTCTGTCAGCTGGGTAGCTACACCAGTGTTGTGATGTCTGTCAGCTGGGTAGGTCCACAATGTTGTGATGTCTGTCAGCTGGGTAGGTACCACAATGTTGTGATGTCTGTCAGCTGGGTAGGTACCACAATGTTGTGATGTCTGTCAGCTGGGTAGGTACCCAAAGGGATGTCTGTCAGCTGGGTAGGTACAATGTTGTGATGTCTGTCAGCTGGGTAGGTACCACAATGTTGTGATGTCTGTCAGCTGGGTAGCTACACCAGTGTTGTGATGTCTGTCAGCTGGGTAGGTACCACAATGTTGTGATGTCTGTCAGCTGGGTAGCTACCCAGTGTTGTGATGTCTGTCAGCTGGGTAGGTACCACAATGTTGTGATGTCTGTCAGCTGGGTAGGTACCACAATGTTGTGATGTCTGTCAGCTGGGTAGGTACCCCAATGTTGTGATGTCTGTCAGTGGGTAGTACCCATGTTGTGATGTCTGTCAGCTGGGTAGCTACACCAGTGTTGTGATGTCTGTCAGCTGGGTAGCTACCCATGTTGTGATGTCTGTCAGCTGGGTAGCTACCATGTTGTGATGTCTGTCAGCTGGGTAGGTACCCGAATGTTGTGATGTCTGTCAGCTGGGTAGGTACCACAATGTTGTGATGTTGTCAGCTGGGTAGCTACACCAGTGTTGTGATGTCTGTCTTGCTGATCATGTAGCCCGACATCGTTGCAGGCAATAACGATCGCCCTATAATTATAGGCATATCGCTCGCAGAGAAAACACAAAGCACGACAGCGAATTTGAGCGGGTGGCAGCTTCTTATGGGGCTTAGTGTCCACAAATGTAGTGCTGACATATACCGGACACACACACACACACACACACACACACACACACACACACACGAGAACGACAAAGCAATACGATGTTTTTAAGCGGTGTTTTCATTTCTGCCCAAAGGAACCGTGTACGACCGGGGACACTTGGGTGAATGCGCCGCGCTGATCGCCGCTGATGACAGCTACTGTCGGAACTCGGAGCAGGCACGTGAAAACTGTGCCTCGACCTGCGCAGACCAACTTCCAGCCGTCGAAACGCCGGTCCACTGTAAGCGAAGCGACAGCTAGGTCATCCAAGTTACTAGCTGTTATTGAATGTGTTGACTCGCTTTAGAAGGACGGGAGTGGGTGTGGGGTGTGTGGGGGGGGGGGGGGGGGGGGGGGGTGACGGAGTGACGCGAGTCCATGTGATGATCACCGTTAGCCAGGATATCCTGCAGCTGGTGTGTGTGTGTGTGTGTGTGTGTGTGTGTGTGTGTGTGTGTGTGGTGTGTGTGTGTGTGTGATGTGCGTGCGTATGTGTGTGTGTGTGTGTGTGTGGTGTGTGTGTGTGTGTCGTGCGTGTGCGTGCGTGCGTGTGTGTGTGGTGTGTGTGTGTGTGTGTGTGTGTGAGAGAGAGAGAGAGAGAGAGAGAGAGAGAGAGAGAGGAGAGAGAGAGAGAGAGAGTGTGTGTGTGTGTGTGTGTGTGTGTGTGTGTGTGTTGAGGAGGTAGTGTGTGTGTGTGTGTTGTGTGTGTGTGTGTGTGTGTGTGTGTGTGGTGCGTGCGTGTGTGTGTGGCGTGTGGGGTGTGCGTGTGTGTGCTGCGTGTGTGTGCGTGCGTGCGTGCGTGGTGTGTGTGTGTGTGTGCGTGTGGTGTGTGTGTGTGTGTGTGTGTGTGTGTGTGTGTGTGTGTATGCGCGCGCGTGCGTGTGTCCTTGCGTGCGTTGTTAGTACAGTTCCATTCAGTTTAAGATGGTAGCCTGTCTATGCGCTCGGACCCCGTCTCTCGGAATTTTCCCCAATAGTGCCTTTCTCCAATATACGTCTGACTGACGATGGCCCCCTCTCATCCTGTGAAGGAAGATCGTCGAGCGGGCCTCTTTCCACGCTTTTCTCCTCCAGGCGATCCATGGTATGAGGTCCTTGGATGTGTGCCTGCAGATATTGTCTCAGGCTCCTCAACATTTTAGATCTTCCAGACGCAAATCGTTTGCGATGTCAGCCAGTCTGTCTGCCCGGCCATTTCCCTTCACTCCGGCATGTCCAGGGCAGTACACATAATCATAGGAGTCTTGGTTGCTAGTGTTATTATGAAGAGTCCTGTGCTCCCACGTTATAATTCTGAGAGTAGGGGAGCGCTCTACAGGTCCCCTTCTTTTGATGCTGACGATGACGCTGACGTTAATCATGGTGACCACGATGGTGATGCTGACGATGACCTTAAGGATGATGGCTACGATGATGCTGACGCTGACGTTAATGATGATGACCATGATGTTGCTGCTGACGATGACGTTAATGATGACCACGGTGAAGACGCTGACGTTAATGAAGATGACCACAGTGATGACGCTGACGTTAATGATGATGACCACAGTGATGACGTTGACGCTGACGTTAATGATGATGACCACGATGCTGTTGCTGACGATGGCCACGATGTTGATGGTGACGATGGCCACGATGTTGATGCTTACGATGAGGATGACGTCAATGATGATGACCACTATGATGATGCTGACGATGACCATGGTGATGTTGATGATGATGATGACCATGATGCTGACGATGACGATGACGTTAACGATGGTGACGATGACGGTGTTAATGACGACGATGCTACTGACGACGATTCCTGCCTGCAGTCCGGTCAGTGAAGTGCCCGGCCCCAGCGGTTCCAGGCGATGGATCCCCCAAGGACGCGCCTCTGGCGGACAACTACACCGTCGGGGACAAGGTGACCTTTGTCTGCAACCAGCCGTCCAGCACGTGGCAACAGACCACCACCTGTCTGGGAGACGGCACCTGGACACCTCTTGGTTCTGTGTGCACAGGTGGGACATGGGTGTAATTATAATTATAGGTCCACACACACGTACAGCGGTAATGCATATGCTTGCACTCACACGCACACACTTACGTGTTCAGGCATGATCTTACACCCACGCCCCCCCCCCCCCCCCACTCCCTCCCCCCGCCCCCCACGCACACACACACACACGCACACTTACGTGTTCAGGCATGATCTTACACCATCATCGTCAAAGTGGGCTGCAGTAGCGGCTTGGGTACGATATTTGCTGTCATCTTCTTTCTTTCGTTTCTTTCCTTTCTCTGTCTTCCTTGTTCTGCGCTGCCAGCCTTCATTCTTCGTCTACTTTCTTCTTCTTTTTCTTATTTTGATCCCTTTTCGTTCTTTTTTTCCCCCTTCTGCGCCCACCTTCTATCTTTCTTCTTCTTCACGTTCTCTAGCTTCGTGTTCTTCGCTTCCTGTATATTTTTTTTCTTCTACGACTTCTCTTCGACCTTCTTCTCCTTTCTTGCTTCCTGTTATTCTCTTCCTCCATCTGTTTATTCTCCTTTCCTTCTTCATTTTTTTCTTCGTCCACCTTCTTCTAATCCACTACTTCTTCTTCTCGTCTCCCATCTTTTTGTATCTGCTTTTCTCGTCCTTTTTCTCTTCCTCTCTTCTTTTTCTTTTCTTGCTTTCTTTTTCCGTTTCTGTCTTCCCCTGAGCTGCAGCGTACGGTCGGCGGGACGTTGAACTGTCTAACTTCCCCACCTTTCCCCGTGTTGTTGTAGTACTCGATGTCAACCTGTGGAGTGCTCGCTGTCACCTTAACTAATTTGTTGCAGATCATTTTTATAACTGCCTTCATTCGGACAGTAATTTTAAGAGGTAAACCTCGTAAAGAGGCAATTTCTACGTGATATGCTCAGCTTGATGTCAGTTACATTTCTCACGCATTTATTTATCAATGACTTTTTAACCCGGGTGTTTGATGTTTTGCTGCTGTTGAACTTTGATGATGTTTTATGATTGGCGAGACTTTGTGGTGAGTGTACTTGGCACCACAAAGCATTGCTAGTGCAGTTGTACTGACACTGGGCAATAACGTTGTATTGCCTAGGTTGTCCGGACGACTGGCACCCGTTCAGGGACGGGTGTTACTGGGCTTCCCCCGAACCGGCCACCTTCACTAAGGCGCAGGAGTCCTGTGAGAAACTGGGCGCTGAGCTGGCCGAGATCCGTGACCAGGCCACCATGGACTTCTTCTTCCGGCTCAGGTGCATGCCGGGACGCGTGGGGGCGGGGTGGGGGACGTCACGCGCTGTCGTTTCGTTTTGCCATTGGATGCGTGTGGCTGCCTGGTTCTCACACTCCCAGAATCGCTCTCCAGCACCTTCCTCCAAACTCTGCCAGAACTGGTCGCATCACTGAAGGGATAGATATACTCGCGCAACAAAGGATGTTTGTGAAACAATATTTCATTATTATAATTCTAGATTGTTAAAAGGAACTGTACACATCGGTACTGGGTGGTCTGTGAATATCGTCTTGTCGGCCATGATATTTTTTCAGCCATTTGAACACACAGGCCTACAATCCAACGTCACTTTTGATCTCGTGTCCTAGCTCATCAAGAATGACCCCAGGTCAATATTGTTTACAGCCTCGCTTTCGATTTCATGACATGGTATCACCTGTCTCATTAAGAATGGCCCATGGGGCCTTTTTGGTTTGTTTGGATGAATAAGAAATTAGGACTGAAGTGTCAGGGGTCAAAGGGATGCTAGTTAAATTAGTAACAATAATAATACGTTATTTATGGCACCCCATCTCGTAAAGTCCGGAGCGTTTAAAAACACCGTACGCGCATTGTACCACACCACACACACACACACACACACACACACACACACACACACACACACACATACACACACACACACACACACACACACACACACACACACACACACACACACACACACACACACACACACCACTACAAATGCATGCATTACTGAATGGTAAAGTGAGAAGGGGGGGGGGGGGGGGGGGTGGTGGGGAGAAAGAAACGACAAGTCATTATGCAGAAGAGAAGAGGTGGATTTTCAGTTCTGACGTAAAGCAGAATGTGTGACATAGAGAGGAAGCGAGTTTCAGATCAAAGGTCCGATGTGTTGAAAGAATCTCTCTCCCAGGGTTCTCCTGCCCATCCTAGGAACACGGAAGATGCGAGTATCCGAGGCTGAGTGAAGAGAGCGAGAAGGAGAGTAGAGATGAAGCAACTCAGGGAGGTATGGATGCGTACCAGAGACAATGTGGAAGAAGATGAAAGCAATTTTGTATTGAATCCGGCTGCTGAATGGTAGCCAGTAGAGATCGTAGGGGAAAGGAGTGATGTGGGCAGATTTAGGAGCTGTGCAGATGAAACGAGCTGAGCAGTTGATCACTTTGTGAATTTTGTCGAGAACCCGAGGGCATTGCAATAATCAATAAGCCTACCCGTGCTGTGTGCAGAGAGAGCGGGGTGGATCAGTGGGTAGGACTGAAAGAAGGAGAGACAAAAAGGGCACAAACAGGGTAGCGTTAGCTAACACCTACCCGTACTGTGTGCAGAGAGACAGCGGGGTGGATCAGTGGATAGGACTGAAGCAACCGGGGGGGGGGGGGGGGGGGGCACTAATGGATAGTGTTGGTTAACACCTACCCGTACTGTGTGCAGGGACAGCGGGGTGGATCAGTGGATAGGACTGAAGCAACCGGGGGGGGGGGGGGGGGCAGTAATAGGATAGTGTTGGTTAACACCTACCCGTACTGTGTGCAGGGACAGCGGGGTGGATCAGTGGATAGGACTGAAGCAACCGGGGGGGGGGGGGGGGAGGACAGTAATAGGATAGTGTTGGTTAACACCTACCCGTGCTATGTGCAGGGACAGCGGGGTGGATCAGTGGATAGGACTGAAGCAACCGGGGGGGGGGGGGGGGACTAGGATAGGTTGGTTAACACCTACCCGTGCTGTGTGCAGGGACAGCGGGGTGGATCAGTGGATAGGACTGAAGCAAAAGGACAAGGGCAACTGGATCTGGCAGGACGGAACAAGCCCAGTGTTCACCAAGTGGACCGCAGAAAGCAAGTATCTGGCTCCCTCCTTTTGCACCCGTGTAAGAGTTTCAGCCCCCCCCCCCCCCTCCCCCTACGCTCTCCCCCCCGCCCCCCCTTCTCCATCTTCCCTCTTCTCTTGTCTGCTGTTGTTTTCTGGACGAATCGTTGATAGCGCTTGTACGTTCGTATGTATGCGCGTCTGTGTGTGTGTGTGTGTGTGTGTGTGTGTGTGTGTGTGTGTGTGTGTGTGTGTGTGTGTGTTGCATTTATACCTATATGCCCCGCATTCAGTCTAATCACCCCGTACATTTGTATATCCACCCACCACCCATTCTTCTGTCTGTCCAAACCTCACGCTTCAGTCTATCCTTCCGTTGCATTGACCATCCCTCCACAACTCGCTCTTTTGTCTATCCACCCGTCACACTTCAACTCAATCACCATTTCCATTAATTGTATCTACCCGTCCCTCATCCCTCACTCATTTCCACCCGTTTCCTTTCAGTCTGTCCGTCCGTTACTCTTCACTGTCACCATCCTTCACTGTCCAGTCTATCTACCCTCATTCTTCAGTCTCCCCGTCCCCGTCTCTTCACTCTTTATATTTAATTGTATCCATTCCTCACTGTTCGGTCGACCCATCCCTTGCTTATCAGTCTGTCTACCCCTCACTCTCAGTCGATCCACCCCTTACTCTCCACTGTCTCCATCTCTCACTGTTAATCTATCTACCCTCATTCCTCACTCTTTTCATCCCTCTCCCTTCAGTCTCTCCACTCACTACGCTTAATTATGTCCACCCCCAACTGTTCAATCTACCCAGCCGTTACTCTTCGATGTATGTATCCATCACTCTCAGGCTTCGGTTATTACTCTTCAGTGTGTGTACCCCTTTATTCTGTTTTCACCCATGACTCTTCAGTGTATGTACCCACACTCTGTTTTCACCCATGACTCTTCAGTATATGTACCCACACTCTGTTTTCACCCATGACTCTTCAGTGTATGTACCCTTCACTCTGTTTTCACCCATGACTCTTCAGTGTGTGTACCCTTCACTCTGTTTTCACCCATGACTCTTCAGTGTATGTACCCTTCACTCTGTTTTCACCCATGACTCTTCAGTGTATGTACCCTTTACTCTGTTTTCACCCATGACTCTTCAGTATATGTACCCTTTACTCTGTTTTCACCCATGACTCTTCAGTATATGTACCCTTCACTCTGTTTTCACCCATGACTCTTCAGTGTATGTACCCACACTCTGTTTTCACCCATGACTCTTCAGTATATGTACCCACACTCTGTTTTCACCCATGACTC
>JABMCL010001298.1:107500-117500 GCA_018857735.1 Alviniconcha marisindica
ATATATATTTCTTCGGTCAGATCACTGATAAATCTATGACTGCCACGAGGTCGAAGGATCTGATTAACTTTAACCACAGTCTATTAGAATAACAATTCCTCAAATGGTGTGTGTGTGTGTGTGTGTGTGTGTGTGTGTGTGCGTGCGTGCGTGCGTGCGTGCGTGCGTGCGTGCGTGCGTGCGTGCGTGTGTGGGTGGGTGGGTGCGTGCGTGCGTACGTGCGTGCGTGCGTGCGTGTGTGTGTGTGTCGGGGGGGGGGGGGGGGAGTGAGTGGGGGGGGGGTGCGTGTGTGCGTGCGTGTGTGTGTGTGGAGGGGAGGGTAAACGTGTATGCACTTTGAATAGTCTCTATGGACAAGATTCTGTGCTTTATAAATACTTTAATTATTATTCATTTATTTCTTTGTCTATTTATTATTTATTTATTTATTATTGTCATGTTGTATATGAGTGTATCAACTGATGAGGAATGGCGTTACTGTTGGTGTTACTCTTTTCGTGTGCAGAGAAGTTCCCTTGCATAGACCGTGCATCGGGAGCCGTGTGTGGCGCCAAGGTGAACGAGAACCCCAGTCTCTGTGAAGACTTCCCGGAGTTCGCCTGGCTCCTGTGCAAGAGGTCCTGCGGACTGTGCCCGGCGGAATAGAGTCTGCAGGTTCAGATCTTCTGCTGGCTTTGCCTGCATCGTCTTGGCTCAAATGCGTTACACTGCTTCTATGGTCTTAGCTCGTTCAATTCTTGACCTTCCTCTTCCGGTTGCTGATCTTGGTTCACGTGGATGTCCCAGAGCTGTTTCTTGCATCCTGTAATGTAGCTGACCTCTCGCGACTAGTCCGCACACTTTGACAAGCGGAGCTAGCAACATACCGTGTGTGTGAACTCCCTTCGAACTGCACACACAAAGGGCGCTTGACCATCGCGTTTTGGAAACAGCACGAGCGCGTGGTTAATTGTTTGCCTTGCAATGCGGGCGTGTATTAGGAGGTGTGTTTGCACGCAGGCGCTGACTGGCTAGAGCTCATTTGTCAGGCCGAGGATGGCGAGAGGTCACATTCTGAGGAACAGCTCAGTTTACGTAGTATAGTATCAGTAGTAATATTAGTTTTGTTAGCGGACACAGCAAAGACTCCTTTGCAATCAGTAAGCGGATGCTCCCAGTAGCCTAACTATACTTCAGTAATAAAATTAACCATTCATACAGCTGCAGATACCTGATGACCAGGAAGACCAGTGGCATCCCCTAAGATGTCCTCAGAGTGACACTCGTTTACTTATCCTTAATGTCAGCGGGTTGATCAATTATTTTCCTTTAACCGGTGCTGAGAGGCTTTCTGTGTAAGAACACCTCTGCATTTGTTTCTGGCAGAAGGATTACCTAATGTGCGTGTATCACTGGAAATAAAACGGTCTGTCTATCATAGTGCGTCATAGCTTTTGTTATGTGTTAACTCACCTCTGCATCTTTTTTCTGAGAGAGATCTTTTTGTATCCGACATCACAGCGAGGAAAGAAGCGTTTCGAGCTGGGGAAACACACACACGCGCGCGCACGCACGCAAGCACACTGATACAGAGACATGCGCACGCACGCATACGCGTACGCACATTCACACACACACACACACACACACACACACACACACACACACACACACACACACACACACACACACACACACACACCAACGCACGCGCGCACACACGCACACACACAAACAACCACACACACACACACACACACACACACACACACACACACACACACACACACACAGCACACATACACACAGCACGCACGCACGCACACACACAGACACAGTACAACACACACACACACACACACACACACACACACACACACACACACACACACACACACACACACACACACACCACACACACAACACACACACACACACACACACACACACACACACACACAACACACACACACACAACACACAACACACACACACACACACACACACACACACACACACACACACAAACACACACACACACACACACACACACACACACACACACACGACACCACAACAACAACAGTAAAGTCAACTTCAAAAACGGCAACATTAATTAAACAGACAAATGATGACGCATAGAAGAGAACAATACTACAATAATGATGATGATGGTGGTAACGATGGTGGTATGATGAAGAAGCATCAGCCTTGACGCTGCATCATCAAGGACAGTAATAGTGATGCCTCAACGGCGATGCTGATAACAGCGATGAAGACGGGATCAAAACACCGAAGAGTTTACACAGAACGGTATTTTAATCGGACAATACAAAACATGTATATATCTTCAGTGCAATTACCTCTTCAAGCCACTAACAGACAGAATATACTATGTACTAACGGTCAACAATATGAATGAAATCTGTTTATGTGTATGTTGCTGCAGACGATTTTTTTTTTTTTAGTTTGTTTGTTTATTTGCTGTTGTTGTAATTAAATGTGTTATGATTGGAGTGAATGTGTGATGAGTGTACTTGGCACCACAAAACATTCCTCGTGCAATCAGTGTACTGACGCTTGGCAATAAAGTTATAGTGTATTGTATTGTATACTGTATAGTATTATTGTATTGTAAATGAGCGATTCAACTGTTCAGTTCAATTGTTTACTTGTATTAACTGTTTGTAGCTTGAAAAATGGTGATTGCATTGAAAAGCTTCACACCTTTTAACATCGTGTGTTTGGATCTTGTTTCAGAACGCTGTCAGTCATTTAGTTTCAGATGCTTTAAAAACTGAAGACGGTTATAACATATATGATCCTCATCATGCCGTGACATCTGGAACAGGCGGTGAGAAGCCGAGTTGACGGGACTTTGTGGCCTGTTGGCTAACGAGTTGGACTGTAAATACATTGGCGTAGGTTCGATACTTGGATGCGGCAAGATGAAGAATCGTTGTCAGTTGTTCTGGGTCAACATGCGGTTATGCAGACTCGTCAATCCCTGCCTCGCCCTCGTGTGTACAGCACGCGCAAAGATCGTTGCGCGTGTTAAACATCCCACGTGCACATTTCACGAAAAGAAGGCGAAATAGCCGGTGGGGTCGAAACGCACAAATACAGCGTAATAGTAGATTGATTGTCCAAACAATGGTTTGTGGTTAGTACTAATAGAAGAAGAAGAAGAAGAAGAAGAAGAAGAAGAAGAAGAAGAAGAAGAAGAAGAAGAAGAAGAAGAAGAACAAGCAAAAAACAACAACAACAACAACAACAAAAACAACAATGACGACGACGACGACAACAACAACAGCAGCAGCAACAACAACAACAAAAATAAAAACAACAAAAGAATCATCCCTTTAAACCCATTTCAACGCTCAGACAGCGCATAGGGTTAACTGTAGAGGACACTTATATTTTATAAGTAACACTCACATAAGCATATTGCTTTTGTTTCTTGCACTCGGTGTATGTTCAATTTATGATTACGATCGTATATGAATAAACTTTGTTTAAACAAGTAGAAGAGGAACAGTACTCTTTTTTGTTAGTTTTTTTAGTATTCCTTTGTCCCTAGCAGCGCTATACCCATTCCTGTCAGTGTGCGGTGTTTTCGTGTGCCTAAACAAAGTTATTGGTGCTGCTATTGTTTGGGATTTTTAACGTGCATTGATGCTGATGCATTCCATTGCAAGCGAGGATTTACACAGCTAAATAAATACCATAGAAAGGTAGTGAGGAAGAAATCTGTTTTTAGTCTAGACTTAAAATGTGACACCGATGTGTCTCTTCGTCATGAGAGTATGTTGGAGAACTTCAAACAGTTCTGGTAATACGTTTACGGTAGACTGGTTACTCACCCAGTGTGCTGAAAGATATGACAATAGAACAGCAGCTGTGATGACATATTGCGAAAAAGCAAAGCCTTAATAAGAGTTTGGCGAAAAAAACAAGTCTGATACGAAACTTGGATGTTTTTCCTCGCCAGTTTGTGCCGGTCTAGAATACAAGAATAACAATCAATTCTGGGCACAGAAAGTACGGCACATACGTGGTCGGAATGTAAACAGTTTTAATTATCATTATATTTCGACTAGGCTGAATTTTATTGAGCTAAGTGGCAAAAGAATCGTCAGCGAACCGATACCTTCCTGTCTTTCTCTGTCTTTCTGTCTCTGTGTCTCTGTCTTTCTGTCTCAGTGTCTCTGTCTGTATGTCTCTGTCTTTCTATCTCTGTGTCTCTGTCTTTCTGTCTCTGTGTCTCTGTCTGTATGTCTCTGTGTCTCTGTCTTTCTATTTCTGTGTCTCTGTCTGTCTGCTCTCTGTTGTCTGCCTCTGTCTGTCTCCATCTATCTCTCTGTCTGTCTGTCTCTCTGTGTATCTCTGTCTGTCTGTCTCTGTCTGTCTGTCTGTCTGTGTCACACACACACACACACACACACACACCACACACACACACACACACACACACACACCACACACACACACACACACCCACCACACACCACACACACCAACGCACAGCACGCACACGCACACACCACACACGCACACACACACACACACCAACCACACACACACACACACAACACACATGACCCATCTGGCATACCTTGGGATTATTAAAAGGTATTTAACGCACATATTACGTGCTGTGGGTTCGTGAAGTGTGTGTGTGTGTGGTGGTGTTGTTGTGTGTGGGTGTGTGTGGTGCGTGTTTGTGCTTGTGGTGTGGTGTGTGTGTGGTGGTGTGTGTGTGTGTGCGTGCGTGGTTGTGGTGTGTGTGTGCGTGGTTTGTGTGTTGTGTGTGTGTGTGTGTGTGTGGTGTGTGTGTGTGTGTGTGTGTGTGTGTGGTGGTGTGTGTGGTGTGTGTGTGGTGCGTGCGTGTGTGTGTGTCGTGTGCGTGCGTGCGGGTGCGTGCGTGGTGTGGGTGTGTGCGTGTTGTGGTGGTGGTGTGTGTGTGTGGGTGGGGGGGGGGGGGGTACAGTGTTTGTGTTTGTGTATGGTGAAAGCAACAGCGATTTCAAATACCGGACTGTTTTGAAGTCGGTCCAGGTGGCGTATATAACTACGTACAGATTAATTCTTTTGAACTTAGAATACGTGTACGCATCGTTAGCCTATCCCAAAAGGGAACAAAGAACGATAATCCACGGCTGCGTGGTTCATCGATTTCTACAGAATACACTTATTGGACGAGAAAGGCAATCAGCTGAATCTTTGCTTATTAACAATTGTTTTTATGGCTCGGGGTATCTAGACCACAACGAGCACGTCTTGTAATGAAAATCAAGCAATGCAGGTCCGCTGCTTCTGAGTATCCGTATAAATACCCAAGTTTACCATCCGCTGCAATGCCGGAGCGCAGAGGTAAGCACTGTTCCTTTCTGAAAGTAGACTGTAGTAGCGAAGAGGCATGGCGGACATACATAATAATAATAATAATATTAAATATAGAGTTACAGCAGTTTTCCAGCAGCATTACGTCTAGTTTGTCTAAAAAATCATTTGTTAATAGGAAATAAACAAAGAAACAAAACAGAACAAAATTTTAACGGTGTGACAACCTTTTTTCTGCTTCTTCCTGGTAAACTGTTTTTCGCAGCCGTGCCTATCCCCTCGTCCGACGCGTGAGTGTGTGCGTGCGTGCGTGCGTGCGTGCGTGCGTGAGTGAGTGAGTGAGTGAGTGAGTGTGTGTGTGTGTGTGTGTGTGTGTGTGTGTGTGTGTGTGTGTGTGTGTGTGTGTGTGTGTGTGTGTGTGTGTGTGTGTGTGTGTGTGTGTGTGTGTGTGTGTGTGTGGGTGTGTGTGTGGTGTGTTTGTAGTGTGTGATTGTGTGTGTGTGTGTGTGTGGTGTGTGTGTGTGTGTGTGTGTGTGTGTGTGTGTGTGTGTGTGTGTGTGTGTGTGTGTGTGTGTGTGTGTGTGTGGTTCGTGTTATTGTAAAGCGCCCTGTGCTCCCACCTTGTGCGGTTGATAGGCGCTCTAGAAATCCTCTTTATTATAATTATTATTATAAAGAGCAAGAGGCCTTTGATGAGCCGACCAACACCGGTGTACTTGCGAGGAGCTATAATTTGAAACAACGACTAGCAATGCTGTATCAATATTGATGGAACAAGCAAGCCTGCTAATAGACATAATTATCCCCACATGTTCTACTTTTTTCAGCCCACCTTGCGTCTTCGATTTGTGTCCCATTTAAGTATGTGCAGAATGTGACAGTTTTAAATCTTCTACTCTTACTTTCATTTTCTAGCTTTGTCACGGTGGCTCTGAGAAAAGACTAGTATGAAAAATATATACCTACGTAATGTAACCATGAGGGGAAAAAAGGGGGGGAAAAAGAAAAGTGTGGGGTGTGGTGGAGACGAGAAATGTTTGTCGGAGACGAGAAAAATGTTCCCTAAAGAATAATATAAAAAAGACAAGAAGAAAAGACTTGTTAACACCAGATTCAAACAGGAGTAATCTCCTCCAGTCGGAAACACATAACATGTTTAAATTAAGCTTGCGCACGTCACAATTTTTGCATGATTTAATTAATATTATTGTATCTTTGAAAGAAGCTAGCAGAATATGAATTCAGATTTTCTCCCTATTTCTCTCTCTTTGAGTTAACAAAATCGTTTGTGTGTTAAAGTTTCGCTTCAGCTTCGGACTCACAAGATTACGATGTTTTTCCTGACGTCACATGACGTCGGTGTTGAGATGGTTGTACTGGCGATGACGTGCGTGACTCGACTGCAATGCCAGGTGGGTATAACTGACAGTCCGAGTGCAACAATCACAGCATGTCGAGTATTTTCTCCTGGGTTGTTAACTTTCGTCTTTCGTCTTTAACTGTGTAAACAGCTTCGCCTTCACAGGTTACGCTGGACTGTCATAATTATAGGAAATAAGATTGAGAGGGGTGGGGCGTGCGTGCAGGTGCATGAGTGAGTGAGTGCATATGTGTGTGTGTGTGTGTGTGTGTGTGTGTGTGTGTGTGTGTGTGTGTGTGTGTGTGTGTGTGTGTGTGTGTGTGTGTGTGTGTGTGTGTGTGTGTGGTTTAACTTTCACCTGGCATGCAAGTAAATACAAGGTACACAATCTCCACCAGAGGATAAACCGTTGGTGGAGTGTATGTACCTAATATTTACTCGCATGCCTGGTGAGCGTTATTGTAGGTAACTCAGGTCTTTGCTGTTGTGTTATTTATTATATTTTATTATTATTATTATTATTATATTATTATATTTTTTATTATTCACCACTTTTATATATTATTTCGTGCTCTGGCGACTTACAGCGTACTGTCGCATGTGATTCCGATGAGTTACTGTTACGTCTTTCAAGGCTAATTGACTCCGTGCTGTTGATTCTAACTTAAGTGGAATCAAATAAAAGACGCTTAACGTCACTAGGCCTGAAGCTTTCAATTCGGGGAGAAGGGGGAAAGGGGTATGTTGTAGCCGTGACATACAATATGAACTCATTAATATTTAATGCTGTTCTAGATTTTATTGCCCATCTGGTCGTTTTCCATGGATTGTGCTCGGTACTGGATAAAGTTCTTCCTCTCTGTCTCTGTATCTGTCTCTGTCTCTCTGTCTCTGTCTTTCTGTGTCTCTGTCTCTGTCTCTCTGTCTCTGTCTCTCTCTTGATTTTTGACTGATTTTTGCTGTTGTTGTTTTCATGTAGTTCATGTTGCTGATCATGCACCCATTTTTGCAAAATGAATTGAGTAAATTATCCTTGTGAGCATTTACTATAAGCCTAGCTTGTCTAATGCTCATGCAATGATTTGGATTTTTCCATATTTTCATGAATGTAAATAAACTTTGCTTAAACCAAGTAGCTGTGACACTGAATTTGTACTGGTGTCTCGTCAGCCCACCGATCAGCACGATCAGCACGATGACCCCAGCCAGGTCAACGCCAACCCGTACGGCGAAGTGGAGTGGGAAGACAGCCTGTCCGAGAACACCGTCTTCCTTGTCAACGGCATTGAACACAAAGGGCACAAGACGGTTAGCTGAATATAGAATTAAGGGCCGAGAGGAGGTGCTGCGGGGTAATGTGAGAAAAAATAAATTAAAAAAATGCAACGATGCAGAGATGTCAGCCGAAATGCAGCGAAGTGGGGTAGATGAAGTAAGGTGTGAAGTGATCTGTGGGACGAAATGCAATGAGGTGTGGTAAGAAGACATGGAACGGGGTGGTGCGAAGTGATGTGAGACGAACTTCACTGAGAAGGTGGGAGGTGATGTGAGGTGACTGATGTGATGTGAAATAATGTGAGGCGAAATACAGAGGTGGGGATACGGTAAAGTAAGTTCAGGTCGTGTGAAGTGATGTGAGACGAAAAGCACCGAGGTGAGTAAAGGTGAGGTAAAAAATCTGGAAGAAGAATGACTGTTAGCGTTCTAAAACAACCCAAACACATAAAAGGTTCAAAACAACGCTTATTGATTACGACACAGACACACAATCTGCAAAACTCGAAAATTTGCAGACTGTGTGTCTGTGTCATAATAAATAAGCATTCCTTTGAAGTTTTTATGTGTTTTGGATAAGGTGACGTAAAATGAGACGGTGTTAAGTGATGTGAGAGAAAACACTGAGGTGGGTTAAGGTGACGTAGGATGAGATAATGTGAAGTGAAAAAGATGACGGTACCATGAAGTGAGTTGCAGAGAGACTGCTTGTGGTTCAGTAAACTGAACTGGGGCGAGGTAAAGTGAGATAAGCTGAAGTGAAATGAGGTGAAGTAAGGAGGGGTAAAGCGAAATCGGGTGAAGTAAGTTGAGGTAAAATTAAATGAGATGAAGTAAGGAGAGGTAAAATGAAATCAGGTGAAGTAAAGAGGGGTTTAACGAAATGAGGTGAAGTATGCTGAGGTGAAGTGAAACGAGATAAAGTAAGATGAGGTGAAGTAAGGTGAGGTGAAGTAAGGTGAGGTGAAGTAATGTGAGGTTAAGTAATGTGAGGTGAAGTAAGGAGAGGTGAAGTGAGGAGAAGTGAAGTAAGGTGAGGTGAAGAAAAGGAGAGGTGAGGTAAGGACAGATGAAGTTAGGTGAAGTGAGGTGAAGTAAGGAGAGATGAAGTAAGGTGAGGTGAACTGAGAAGAGGTGAAGTAAGGTGAGGTGAGGTGAGGAAAGGTGAAGTAAGGTAAGGTGAAGTAAGGAGAGGTGAAGTGAAGTGAGGTGAGGTGAAGTAAGGAGAGGTGAAGTAAGGTGAGGTGAAGTAAGATGAGATGAAGTAAGGTGAGGTGAAGTAAGGAGAGGTGAAATAAGGTGAGGTGAGGTGAGGTAAGGAGAGATGAAGTAAGGTGAGGTGAAGTAAGATGAGATGAAGTAAGGTGAGGTGAAGTAAGGTGAGGTAAAGCAAGGACAGATGAAGTAAGGAGAGGTGAAATAAGGTGAGGTGAGGTGAGGTAAGGAGAGATGAAGTAAGGTGAGGTGAAGTAAGGAGAGATGAGGAGAGGTAAAGAGAGGTGAAGTAATGTGAGGTGAAGTAAGGAGAGGTGAGGTGAAGTAAGGTGAGGTGAAGTAAGATGAGATGAAGTAAGGTGAGGTGAAGTAAGGAGAGGTGAAATAAGGTGAAGTGAGGTGAGGTAAGGAGAGATGAAGTAAGGTGAGGTGAAGTAAGGAGAGGTGAAGTAAGGTGAGGTGAAGTAAGGAGAGGTGAAGTAAGGTGAGGTGAAGTAAGGAGAGGTGAAGTAAGGTGAGGTGAGGTGAAGTAAGGAAAGGTGAAGTAAGGTGAGGTAAAGTAAGGTGAGGTGATGTAAGGTGAGGTGAAGTAAGGTGAGGTGAAGTAAGGTGAGGTGAAGTGAGGTGAGGTGAAGTAAGGTGAGGCGAAGTAAGGAGAGGTGAAGTAAGGTGAGGTGAGGTGAGGTGAAGTAAGGAGAGGTGAAGTAAGGTGAGGTGATGTAAGGAGAGGTGAAGTAAGGAGAGGTGAAGTGAGGTGAGGTAAAGTAAGGCGAGGTGAAGTAAGGAGAGGTGAAGTAAGGTAAGGTGATGTAAGGAGAGGTGAAGTAA
>JABMCL010001298.1:122500-127500 GCA_018857735.1 Alviniconcha marisindica
TTCATCATGAGCAACGCCGGTAACCCCATTGCTGCCACTGTCCAGTCTAAGTGCGTGCTGTCATATTGACATACGGGGACAGTATGAAAACGTCAGAAATGAATTAAATTGCATAATATTGCATACGGGTGCAGTTTTTTACTAGACTGTTCAATCTCTGCGCGTGAAGTTGGCCTCTAGGAGGATCAAATCCGTTGTGATCTCGAATGAACCGAGTAGTACCGTAGGTAGAGCACCCAGTTCAGTCATGCCGCTGGCACACACAGAAGGTAGGGCTTGCTTTATTTTAAGAGTCAAAAGGGAGAGTTGATGCATTTCCTTGTTACGTCCCAGACCCCATCAAGTTGTTTTACTGGTCACCGTTGTCACGTGTAATGGTAAATTTTTGCACGCCTGTTCTGATTGTCCCGTTGTTTTGTTACTAATAACAACGTCGCACCCCTCCTCACACATACGTCCATGCGGGTCCCAGCGGGGAATCACCCGAGATAGATAACCTGCACACCCCCTGCAGTCTCCGCCATGGCTGAATCCAAATCACGGATCCTCTCCTTCTATGGCGCAACGGAATGGCATATAAACCATGACCCTTTCCTAAGGAGGAACACTATTGTAAAGTTTGACAACCGCTACACTACTGCATCCCATTTAACGAAACCTGGTGCAACTAAGTAAATATATTCCACAAACCTGGCCAGGCTGTTCACCTCATCAACACACGCACTCCAATGCACACAGTCCATGTCATCACAGTCTTGACGACGCGACGTCTGGGGAGCTCGTGGCACTCGTATTAGAGGCCGCAGTCCTGTGGTGGAGTCCGTGGCGGTGACAGTCAGTGGTGGTGGTACCACAGCCGGGCCGGTTCATCTCACACAGATTCGGAATTACTGAATCGCACCTCGCAGTCTCTTCTTCGCCGGTCGATTGACCTTTGCTTTCTCAGTCCTTGCATGCACATGACAAGGATCCTCTTGTCTCATGTCCTCTTTAATCCCTCCTCCTCTTCATGCTCATATTCAGTCTTCGTTTACTCCATCCCTCTTCTCTCGGGCCCCGGCTCCGACTCCCGCGAAACCCACGCTCCTTTTCCCCCTTCTCCGCATTCTTGTATTCTTCCGCTAATTGAATATTCATCACTCCAATTCCATTTCGATATACAACAAAACCATATACCATCAAACGTAATAATAATGTGCTAACACTACTTAGCATGCAGTCAGGTTATGTTCCAAGACAAACGGCAGTTCTTCAATTTATTGAATTATTTTAAACAGGGATTATTTCCTGTCCAGAATGTCTGGAACTACCTCTCCTATTCTTCCACTAAGGTATGGCGCATCTGCTGTCGGCTAGAGGCTAATTTATGGGTTACGTTGACCCGACCCTCCCACTGCCCGTCGAGCCATCGCTACACCCTTCCCCGGCCCCTTTTCCTTTGTCCCTCCCAAGTGGCCGGCTAGTCTAAACAGTCGCCCCGTCTTGGCACTTGGCACCTTCTGCCTGCACCGACTGATTTACTCATTTCGCACTTTGACACCGTTCCACCAGGGGCTTTCAACCTGTATGACGATGGCTTCCACTGGTCAGTATGTTTGCCATCATGAGTTGGGCATGGTCGTGTGGGTGGACAATACCAATGACAGCAACGACAACGGTGCACGCCCTATTGCTGCCACTTTTCCAGTCTACATGTCTGCGTCAGCTGTGGCATTACTTGACTAGGTCATGTGGGTGGACAATACCAATGACACGAAGAAAAATGGAATAATAATATTATTAATATTGGTAATAATAATAAGGCTGCAGTTCTTATTACTCCACTGTTCCAATCTCTTTGCCTGCGTGAGTTGGGCCATTACTCGAGTGGGTTACTGTATTAGGTCATGTGGGTGGATAGTACCAATAATATTAATAATAATAAGGCTGCATGCACATCCTGTTGCCGTCACTGTTCCATGTTACTGGCCTCCATGAGGTAGGGCATTGCTTGACTGGGTCTTGAGGGTGGACAATACCAGTGATAATAATGATAGCATGCACTTCTCATTGCTTCACCTGTCCCGGTTTATCTGCTCCATGAGCTGGGGTATTAATTGACTGGGTCATGTGGATAACAGCAGTGATAATAATGGTAAATCTGCACGCCCTGTTTCTTCATCTGTCCCAGTTTATCTGCTCCATGAGCTGGGGTATTCATTGACTGGGTCATGTGGATAACACCAGAGATAATAATAATAAACCTGCACACCCTGTTTCTTCACCTGTTCCAGTTCGTCTGCGTCCATGAGCTGGGACACGCCTTGGCCATAAGGCACGAGCATCCTCATCCCGATTCTTGGCTGCAACGGAAGTGGTCAGGTGAGTAAACCATGACCGCTGCTCCTAAGGAGAGGAACACTATTGGGACACAGTTAAAAGCCCATCACGTTTTAACCCTTACAGTGCCAGCAGTTCTGGAACGAGCAGCTCTTGGCGACAACTTATTTTTTTTAATTTTATATTCCTTCTGACTCTGGCGCCAAACGTACGGTCACTGTTTTTAAACACCCGTAACTTCCGTATTTCTGAACCAATTTGAACCAATTTGTGTGCATTTTTAGCAGAATAAAGTAAAATGGTTCCCGCTGTTAGCATTTGAAGCGTTGATGTACTTCTTTCATTACCTGTTCTTACAGCAATAGTCCCTTGATTTGGATCCCTAAATGTAACATCGGCAGGAAGCTTGGTAGGCGCAGTATTGCGACATAGGCAGCGTAAAGGTCAAATCAGTTAGGTTGTATGACCCGTAAAAGTAGTCTTTGACCGTACTGCTTATGATAAGTTGGATACTGAAGACTACGCTAATTGAGATGATAATAACGATTGTGATTGTCAATTATGATGGTGAAATACAATTTCCTCTGCCGCATTTCTGTTTGTTTTGCCGCAGCTAATAAAACTTCATACTACTCCGTGGCTCAGAAAAGGATCGATCATCTCACACCATACGACTTCAGTTCGCCGATGCATTACCCAATTAATCCAGTAAGTTAATAACAGATAATGATAATACATGAGATTTATGAAGTGCCTCTTGTTGAAAGGGTATCCACCTATGCTGCAGAAATAAAAATAATGTATTGTTATAAATGTCGGTAATTTGTACCAAACACACCCACATTTCATTATCATCTGTCTGTCTCTGTCTCTGTCTGTCTCTGTCTCTCTCTTTCCCTCTGTCTCTGTGTGTGTGTGTGTGTGTGTGTGTGTGTGTGTGTGTGTGTGTAGTGTGTGTGTGTGTGTAGTGTGTGTGTGTGTGTGTGTGTGTGTGTGTGTGTGTGTGTGTGTGTGTGTGTGTGTGTGTGTGGATTCAGGGGAGGAGGTTAGAGGAATCATTCAGGAATTCAATCAGCACGCACCACTTCCACTCCTCTAGGCCAAGGATTAGTCAACACTGCCGCAGCGAGCTGACCCGACGGTGGATGAGCGTACCATGTTAGCTGCGTATGAACCCGTTTCCCTCGTATGCATGAATAACTCTATAGTAAGCCCACACGATTTTGTTCAGTCAAGGGGGTACACGTTTTTTTTTCTTCTGCCACCTGCACTTTTAGAGAATGAGCGGGGTCATTTAAATTATCTACCACTGCAGTAACAAGGGGATGATCAAGACGACGACGCCTACGAATGCAACAGAGATGATGGTGGTGGTGAAGAGCTGTGATGGTGGTACTGATGACGACGCTGATAACTCTTTTGTTTTGTAGAAGCAGAGTACGTTTCCTCTGACGTTTCTGTATCCGGAACTGATATACCAAACCAAAAGCCACTATTTCCTCAGTCTCATCTGTGACATCTACAGGTGCCATGGTAAGCTCTCGCTCTATCCTCGTCTCCTCGTCTGTCTGTGTTGTTCTTGTGGTGTGGTGGTGGTTGCCGGTATAGTTTTGTTGTTGAGGTGGTGGTGCTAGTTGTTATTGTTGAGAGATGGTGTGTGTATGTATGTGTGTGTGTGTGTGTGTGTGTGTGTGTGTGTGTGTGTGTGTGTGTGTGTGTGTGTGTGTGTTGTGTTGTGTTGTGTTGTGTCGTGTTGTGTTGTGTTTTGTTGTGTTGTATTCAATGGGTGAATGCATGAATGAATGAATGAATGAATACAATGCTGATTTATGAAGAAGAAGAAGAAGAAGAAGAAGAAGAAGAAGAAGAAGAAGAAGAAGAAGAAGAAGAAGAAGAACAACAACAACAACAACAACAACAACAACAACAACAACAACAACAGCACAGCAGTAGCAGCAGCAGCAGCAGCAGCAGAAAAAGCTGTACCTTTCATAATAATTATTGGTAAATGAATCGCTCACTATTGGAGGCCGGATGAGGTAAAGCGATGCTCGGAGTGTGTGCAGATCCCTGACTGGAACGTTTTGCTTCCAGAGACATGCCCCAGCACCAAGTGCCACAACGAAGGGTTCACATCCGGTGGCACGTGCGCCTGCATCTGTCCCGACGGCCTCGACCCAGACACGGCCTGCTTTGCCGCCAGAACACAAAGTGCGTCCACAGCGACAGACCGAACCAGTTCGCTGTTGTACACGCGCAGTCAGCTGACCTAACAATCCATATATTACGTGTTTAATCATTGCAGTGGTATAAAGCAAATACGTGCATAGCAGCGAACAAAATGACGATAATGTGCAAACAATGGAAGAAAAGAAGAAAAAAGAAAAGAAAAAAGAGTAGCTTGGAATAAAGGCAGGAAAAATGAAATCTACACACACAAAAAGAGGGAAACAAAGGACACACACCTATCTACCTACATCTGTCTATCTTTATATTAATCTACTGTGGGAAATAAAACTACACTCAAGAAAAATCCGATCCTGATCCTGATCCTGATCCTATTTTAGTTGAAGTGCAGACGTTCCCCAGCGGCCAATACGCTCTCCCAGCTCCAGTGCTAACCGGCTGCCCCGTTGGCAGTGGGTTCGAGTCTGGATTCCTCACGCACACCTACCCCAATG
>JABMCL010001298.1:147500-156613 GCA_018857735.1 Alviniconcha marisindica
TCAGCTTCAGTGTGAGCGTCATGGCCGCTAATGCAGTGCACGCTTTGTAGATCAGTGGTACTGACGGAAACTGGTGGGGTGTTTGTCTCTCAGTCGGCCCATGCACTGCTACCCTGTGTCAAAACGGCGCTACCTGTGTCGGAGAAGCCGCTAACTGGACTTACAACTGCACCTGTGCACTGGGGTTTGCTGGACTTAACTGTGAGGGTAAGTGAACCCTTCAGCTTGTTAGTCGGTCGGTTAGCTTAACTAGTTGTTGTCGTCTGTTTATGAGAAAACCCAAAGAGATTAACGTTCTAAAATTATAATACACAACACTACGGGATCTTGCACAGAAACGCACTAACTGTGATGACTGTTCTCAGCTGAGCTAAGAATGGTAAGCGTGTCAATAATCGCAGTGAAAAAAAGCATGTGAAAAATTCCGGAGTTTTGGACATTAGAATTGAGAAATTGTTGCAGACCTGTGAACAGTCAGCTCTGGAAACGTGCATTTCGCTGCAGCAGTTTACTGTTTCTGCAACTTCTCAGGTGTGATGGCAACGAGCACGAAATGATACTTGAGCAACGGTGCACACAGGTAACAAACCTGTCCCTTCACCTGTTAGAGAATGATCATGAGTATACTGACTGCTGTGATGAAATTCCGTTACAAAACCAGATCTCATAGGCAGGTTAAGCTGACCACAAATACAAGAATACGAGAATACTTGGACATGTATTAGTCAGCGACATAAAAATATGCACAGGGACCTTGGTGACGTTCCATTAATACAGCTCATCAACAATTAGCACGCAGCAATAGAAGCCACGTTTAAACGGTTCTGAATAAATTAAACTGAAAGTTAACAATGTAACATCACCTGATGTTAGAAATATTCATTTCACAGCACAGCACATAAAAAGTCTGAACTCGAGCGTGAGTTCACAGTTATACTGAATGTCGTAGAAGCAGCTGTAATGTACGTAGACATTTATTACAGTTTCATTTTATGATGGCACGACACAGTTTAATTTTATGTTCTTCTTGTCTGTAAAATCGATCTTGGTAACGCTATTTATGTAATATTATTGCCGTACCAATGTAAACAATCTTGCTTGTTGCACGGTCCAACTGCTCTGTTGTTAATGTTATGTTACGGATAAAAATGAAACACCTTTTGTTGAAACCAACTGTAAGGCAGGTGGCCAGTGACATGTGGCTATTGATGTGTTCTGCTGAAGGTACGAAATGGGCACTGACGTTTCTTCGGGCATCGTTTGATTGATTGATTGATGATAACTTATATAGCGCTATTCTCCGCTCTCTTGAGCAGACTCACTGTGCTCGCATGTGGTTCTACGTGAGTGACTAGCTTTTCATAGCGTGATTTTTGAATATCCACCGAAGTGTACTTACAGCGCTGGCATGGCTGGTGCCACATGAAACTGCATCCATCTCGGCGCAAGTTCTGTGTACACCATACAACCATGCACCATGTCACTTCATGCAAAGCCACATACGTTAGGTGTACGCGTGTTTAGCTGTAACCTGCCACCTGCACCTTTGGCAGAATAACCGGGATCTTTTACGTGCTACTGCGGTAACACGGGGGTGGAACGGATACCGAAATTAGAGTCAGCACAGAAAGTCGACCCTGGAGAAGAAAATTTTCCCGCCGCTCCTGCAGGGATTTGAACCCGCGACCTTTCAGTCAGGAGTCCGGCGCTCTAACCACTGAGCTATCCCCGCCAGTTTAACCTTGCAAGTATGAAAGCTTTTCTTTTTTCGTTCTTTTTTTAATTTAAAAAAAAAAAAAAATCACTTTCGCTTTTGTCGAATCTGAGACACAGGCAACTGGAAATGTGTGGTTATACGTGAGGAAAAGGTCATTGAACAATTGTTCTTGTTGTCCCTTTCTTTCCTTTGGTAGGTGTAGCCTTTACATGCAGTACTGTTCCTTGTCACAACGGCGGTTTTTGTGTCAACAACGGCACCACGTGTGAGTGCCAGGCCGGATTTAAGGGAAACTTCTGTCAGAGTGAGTGAGGCATGCCGACCTAATGGTAATTAACTGATGCAATATTCTGTTCAGTCTTGTCTTCAGGGGCCTCTTAGTCGTTGTCGCTGCTAGGAAAAGGTTACTGTTATTGTTTTAAGTATTATTGCAGTAATTTCACACGCGCGCGCGCGCGCGCGCGCGCGCGTGTGTGTGTGTGTGTGTGTGTGTGTGTGTGTGTGTGTGTGTGTGTGTGTGTGTGTGTGTGAGTGCGTGCGTGCGTGCGTGCGTGCGTGCGTGCGTGTGTGTGTGTGTGTGTGTGTGTGTGTGTGTGTGTGTGTGTGTGTGTGTGTGTGTGTGTGCGTGCGTGCGTGCGTGCGTGCGTGTGTGTGTGTGTGTGTGTGTGTGTGTGCGTGTGCGCGCGAGTGAATGAGTGAGTGAGTGTGTGGGTGTGTGTATGTGTGTGTGTGTGTGTTGATGTGTGTGTGTGTGTGTGTGTGTGTGTGTGTGTGTGTGTGTGTGTGTGTGTGTGTGTGTGTGTGTGTGTACCAGGTTCATAAAATATGTTCAAACCTATATTTCCAGCTTGCTATGACGAGAGAAGTAGTTGTGTCTCGTGGAAAAATAAAGGTGAATGTGAAAACAATCCTGGCTACATGCTGAAGCGTTGCCGGGTCGCATGTGGCAACTGTCATGGTAAGAATTCCGCCATCAGATTATGCGGTTCTCTGTCGCACCCTTCAACCTCTCTCTCTCTGTCTCTCTGTGTCTCTCTGTCTCTCTCTCTGTGTCTCTCTGTCTCTCTCTGTGTCTGTCTCTCTCTCTGTGTCTCTGTCTCTGTCTCTCTGTGTCTCTCTGTCTCTCTGTCTCTGTCTCTGTCTCTCTCTCTCTCTGCTTGTCACGCACGCGTGTGTGTGTCTGCGATCAAATGACACCAATCGCATTCATTTAGGTCGAAGTGAAAACAAAGAAGCAAGTAATTGATTGAGGCATTATATTACAGAGGGAATTGGGGGCGGGGGGGGGGGGGGGGGGGGGGGAGAGAGAGAGAAGAAAGTCCCACTCCTTTATGAAGAGCATATTGGGTGATTCAGTCCCCCCCCCCCCCTCCAGCCGATTCGAATTGTTACCCACAATGCTAAGCAGAGAATATAGCGGTTATGAAAACTCTGATCATTGTAGGGACCATTGTAATGTTGGTTGTCTTGGTCAGACACGTGTTTCGCTTCCTGAGTAGCTCATCACATTCCTTTGAGCACGGGACCTGGGCTCAGTTAGCCGTGCAGTCCACCAGTCCACAGCTCTAGGAAAATAGGTTAAAAGCTTGTGGGACCCCAGCAGTGAGAGGAGGAGTGTAGAGCCCAGCTGCACCACTGAACCGTGTAGAATAATAATAACAATAATAATAATAATGTACATTTATCATGCGCTCATCAACGCCCTGAGCGCTCACATGATACATATTAATCTAAGTATGATATTCTATACACATATAGAGCACAGTTCTACCAAAAAAACATTTACATAAAGTATTATATGGAAAAACAAACACACGCACTACACACACACACGCACGCACGCACGCACGCACGCACGCACGCACGCACGCACACACACACACACACACACACACACACACACACACACACACACACACACACACTGACTGTAGCAGAAACTGGGTACTGATATTAGTTGGGATGAAAATACTGTGAGAAGAGGAAGGTTTTCAGTTTGGCTTTAAAAGATGACAGAGTTGAGCAGTGTCTAAGGTCTTGCGGGAGTGAATTCCAAATGTGGGGTCCAAAGTAAAGAAGGTGTGAAAGCCATGAGTCTTGCGTTTGTATTGTTGGCTTTTCAGCCAGGATAGGTAACTTTCTAACACTTGTTGGCTTTTCAGCAAGGATAGGTAACTTTCTAACACACGCTTTTGATCAACAGGCGCAGACGACTGCGCCCCCGCTCCCTGTCAGAACGGCGCTACCTGTATCGATAAGGTGTACAGCTACCATTGCCAGTGTCCACCTGGCTATTCTGGACTGCAGTGCGAAACAGGTAAGGGTGCGAAGTCAAGGAGAATATGTTTGGGGGGTTCGCAACTTAGACTCAGTTATGTCAATGTTTGAGACAGATTTTTTTTTTTTTCATGCCGCGAAATACAACTAGTTTGGGTTGCAATTCAGTATCACTTACACCAGATTTGAAATTGTTTATGATGTCAAAGAAGAGATATATTTGGTCATAGTTCAAATAGCCTACCGTTTACGTTTCTATCTCTGGCCTACGTAGCAGTCAAGTCTGGGACCCAGGTGAATCATACAGGCTGAAAATAATTGAAATATTCTGAGTGATGAATGGGTGTTTGTTTACTCTACACCACTGAAATTAAGCTAAAACCTAGCTATGCCAAAGTTTTATTTGTTAGTTCATGTTTTCAGGGTCAGCAGCAGTTGTAACAGAAAGACTCTCCTCTTTTACCTTGTACATAGATCTAGACTTGTGTGCCGCTGTCACGTGTGAGAACGGAGGTGCGTGTGTAGACGAGGTCAGCAGCTACCGGTGTCAGTGTCTGGCTGGGTTCATAGGTCAACACTGCGAAACAGGTACAGTGGTCTGGATTTCAGAACAGTGGAAGCCCTGGTGACACAGATCTTCCGGCCCCAATACCTTCCCTCGTTTTAGACTTTTCTTTTCTTTCTTAAACCTTCCCTTTGATATATCCATGTACGTAAACCATTGACCACAAGCCACACTCTTTGAGGACCGCATTTTCTTTCTTTTTGTAGGTAAGACGTTAAATGTCAATTCACTTCTTTTGGACGGTGGTCTTTACAGAGGGGTTCAACTGTTTGGAGTGCTGAAGGATGACATATTAGTGTAGTCAAATGGACAGTCTGCGGGAATGTAACTGATGGATGCAACGGTTTGGAGGTTATTTCGTTTGTGGGGAAGAAATCTTTTAACACGTTTTTTTTCTTCTTCTTCTCCATTTGACAGTTTTTAGCTGTGACGCCACGACTTGTCGGAACGGCGCTGTCTGTGTGGACGGCGTCACGTGTTCCTGTGAACCAGGCTTCAAAGGGAGTTACTGTGAAAGTGAGTGACAGCTTAGTACCGCCCTTACAATGCTGAGTGACAGCTTAGTGCCGCCCTTACAACGCTGAGTGACAGCTTAGTGCCGCCCTTACAATGCTGAGTGACAGCTTAGTGCCGCCCGTACAATGCTGAGTGACAGCTTAGTGCCGCCATTACAGCGTTGTGAGTGCTCAAAACAGATTATCAGTACGCTTTTCTATATCGCAGAAAAAAAAGATTTATAAAGCGGAAAATCTTGTCGGTACAGACTGTCCCAAGCGCATAAATGCGCACACACACATCACCGGCCATCTCCACCCCCCCACCCCACCCCCACCCCCCACACACACACACATCATCCATCCCCCACCCCCCACCCCCACCACCACCACACACACACACCACCTCCATCCCCCCCCACCCCCCACACACACATCACCTGCCACCCCCACCCCCCACACCTCACCCCACCCCACACACACCACACAGCCACACGCGCACGCACGCGCATACGCACGAACGCACGCACACACGCACTCAGATGGAGTCAGTGGATTATTACACATGTCAACATTGCATGAATAAATGCAGACACCAAACAAGTCAAACCGAACAAACTAAGAAAACTGTTGCACTTAACACAACATTCGTCAATTTACCTCAAGCGGTAGATCAGTTCTTATTTATTTTACAAGTGTGTGTGTGTGTGTGTGTGTGTGTGTGTGTGTGTGTGTGTGTGTGTGTGTGGAGGAGGGGGACGTATGCGAGCTTGCGCTTGCGTGCGTGCGTACGTGTGTGTGTGGGGGGGGGGGGGAGGGGGAGATGGTGTGTTGTGTGTGTTTGTGTGTGTGATGTGTGATGTGTGCGTGATGTTTGTGTGTGTGTGTGTGTGTGTGTGTGTGTGTGTGTGTGTGTGTTTGTACAAAGTTGATACAAATTATTTGAAACCTACGTATTTTGTTTCCAGTTTGCTATGACGAGAGAAGTAGTTGTGTGTCCTGGAAAAATAAAGGTTATTGTGAGACCAATCCTGGCTACATGCAAAGGCGTTGCCGGGCCGCATGTGACAACTGTCATGGTAAGAACTGCAACACACACACACACACACACACACACACACACACACACACCACACACACACACACACACACACCACACACACACACACACACAACACAAACACACACACACACCGACCACCCCACACCACACACACACACACACACACACACACACACACACACACACCACACACACACACACTCACACACACACACACACACACACACACACACACACACACACACACACACACACACACACACTACACACACAAACACACACACAACACACACACACACACACACACACACACACACACACCACACACACTCAACACAACACACACACACACACTCACAACACACACACACACACACACACACACACACACACACACACACACACACACACCACACACACACACACACACACACACACACACACACACACACCCCACACACACCCCACACACACACACACACACACACACACACACACACACACACACACACACACACACACACACACATACACACACACAACCCACCCCCCCACCCACACACACACACACACACACACACACACACACACACACCACACACACAAAACACACACATTACACACACACACACACACACTCACACACACACACACACACACACACACACACACAACACACACACACACACACACACACACACACTCACACACACACACACACACACACACACACACCACACACACACACACACACACACCCCACACACACACACACACACACACACACACACACACACACTCACCCCATTCACTCGCACACACACACACACACACACACACACACCACACACAAACACACACACACACTGACTGTAGCAGAAACTGGGTACTGATATTAGTTGGGATGAAAATACTGTGAGAAGAGGAAGATTTTCAGTTTGGCTTTAAAAGATGACCCGGGTTGAGCAGCGTCTAAGGTCTTGCGGGAGTGAATTCCAATTGTGGGGTCCAAAGTAAAGAAGGTGTGAAAGCCATGAGTCTTTCGTTTGTATTGTTGGCTTTTCAGCAAGGATAGGTAACTTCCTAACACTTGCTGGCTTTTCAGCAAGGATGGGTAACTTTCTAACACATGCTGGCTTTTCAGCAAGGATAGGTAACTTTCTAACACTTGTTGGCTTTTCAGCAAGGATAGGTAACTTTCTAACACACGCTTTTGATCAACAGGCGCAGACGACTGCGCCCCCGCTCCCTGTCAGAACGGCGCTACCTGTATCGATAAGGTGTACAGCTACCATTGCCAGTGTCCACCTGGCTATTCTGGACTGCAATGCGAAACAGGTAAGGGTGCGAAGTCAAGAGAATATTTTTGGGGTTCGCAACTTAGGATCAGTTATGTCAATGTTTGAGACAGATGAATTTTTTTCATGCCGCTAAATACAACTAATTTGGGTTGCAATTCAATATCACTTACACCAGATTTGAAATTGTTTATGATGTCAAAGAAGAGATATATTTGGTCATAGTTCAAATAGCCTACCGTTTACGTTTCTATCTCTGGCCTACGTAGCAGTCAAGTCTGGGACCCAGGTGAATCATACAGGCTGAAAATAATTGAAATATTCTGAGTGATGAATGGGTGTTTGTTTACTCTACACCACTGAAATTAAGCTAAAACCTAGCTATGCCAAAGTTTTATTTGTTAGTTCATGTTTTCAGGGTCAGCAGCAGTTGTAACAGAAAGACTCTCCTCTTTTACCTTGTACATAGATCTAGACTTGTGTGCCGCTGTCACGTGTGAGAACGGAGGTGCGTGTGTAGACGAGGTCAGCAGCTACCGGTGTCAGTGTCTGGCTGGGTTCATAGGTCAACACTGCGAAACAGGTACAGTGGTCTGGATTTCAGAACAGTGGAAGCCCTGGTGACACAGATCTTCCGGCCCCAATACCTTCCCTCGTTTTAGACTTTTCTTTTCTTTCTTAAACCTTCCCTTTGATATATCCATGTACGTAAACCATTGACCACAAGCCACACTCTTTGAGGACCGCATTTTCTTTCTTTTTGTAGGTAAGACGTTAAATGTCAATTCACTTCTTTTGGACGGTGGTCTTTACAGAGGGGTTCAACTGTTTGGAGTGCTGAAGGATGACATATTAGTGTAGTAAATGGACAGTCTGCGGGAATGTAACTGATGGATGCAACGGTTTGGAGGTTATTTCGTTTGTGGGGAAGAAATCTTTTAACACGTTTTTTTTCTTCTTCTTCTCCATTTGACAGTTTTTAGCTGTGACGCCACGACTTGTCGGAACGGCGCTGTCTGTGTGGACGGCGTCACGTGTTCCTGTGAACCAGGCTTCAAAGGGAGTACTGTGAAAGTGAGTGACAGCTTAGTACCGCCCTTACAATGCTGAGTGACAGCTTAGTGCCGCCCTTACAATGCTGAGTGACAGGTTAGTCCGCCCTTACAATGCTTGGAGTGGACAAGCTGAGTGACAGCTTAGTGCCGCCCTTACAATGCTGAGTGACAGCTTAGTGCCGCCCTTACAGCGTTGTAGTGCTCAAACCAGATTATCAGTACGCTTTTCAATATCGCAGAAAAAATGATTTATAAAGCGGAAACTCTTGTCGGTACAGACTGTCCCAAGCGCATAAATGCGCACACACACATTACCTGCCATCTCCACCCCCCACCCCCACCCCCACACACACATCACCTGCCATCCCCCCCACCCCCACCCCCACCACCCCACACACCACCTGCCCTCCCCCCCCCCCCCCCCTCATGCCCCCCCCCCCCACACACATCACCCCCCCCCCCCCCCCCACACACACACCACACGCCACACGCGCACGCACGCGCATACGCACGAACGCACGCACACACGCACTCAGATGGAGTCAGTGGATTATTACACATGTCAACATTGCAGGAATAAATGCAGACACCAAACAAGTCAAACCGAACAAACTAAGAAAACTGTTGCACTTACACAACATTCG
>JABMCL010001328.1:7500-25000 GCA_018857735.1 Alviniconcha marisindica
CAAGAATCGCAACCCGCAAATTGTGCCATGTAAGGGGAAAGAGAGACAGGCAGAAAGATGGATTTATCTTTGTCACAAGGACTACGGTTAAAGTCAGAAACCTTTCTCAGTGTGAATGTCAATGTCCACTTGTAAAGTGCTGTCTAACTCTGTGGTAGATAACCACATGCTGGTTGCACTTGGCAAAGAGGATAGTAGTCTTGCAGTCTGACCTTGCTAAAACTGCAACACACGTACAAGATATAACCTGTTAATAAGGTAAAATAGCAAAAATGCCAAATAAGAGCTTCATCTTGTCTTAGTCTCTACCTACCACAACTGCAATTCACAACTTTCCCAACGGCCCTTTTGCTTATAACAGGAGGCTGCCATAACTGTTTCTAAAATTAGAACTATGGGCGCGATTTCCGGTTTGAGAAAGAAAGAAAAAAACTTTGAGAATATATCTAGATCTACGAGGAGTATGAGCAAGCTGTGCAGAGAGAGAGAGAGAGAGAGAGAGAGAGAGAGAGAGAGAGAGAGAGAGAGTTTGTTTATATAATTATTTGCGGAAATGTGTAGTGGTAAACTGGTCATTTAGCCTATCTGGGGTAGGTGTTTTTTTGTGTTTTTTTTTATTTATTTGTGTGTGTGTGTGTGTGTGTGTGTGTGTGTGTGTGTGTGTGTGTGTGTGTGTGTGTGTGTGTGTGTGTGTTTCTGCTTTGCTTTCTTTTTTGGTTGTAGTAACTGTTTTGACTCTCGAAACTCGCATGTCTGCTTTGTATGATGGTCCCCAATAGATCATTCTCCTCAGTGTTTACAATTTGCTATTGATCTCATTTCTTCTTATCATGCAGATGACTACACTCGGGTGAAACTGTTTGCCAGAGATGAGAACAGCCAGGATTACATCAATGCCTCCTACATCACGGTAACACTTTGACTAACACGGTAACATTAAGCAATTATATATAGCCATATAGCGAAGAAAAACTTTGTAGTAATTAATATGAGTTTTTCATTGCTTCGGAGATTGAAGGTTGTTTGTTTGTTGTTGTTTTAGCGGGGGGGGGAGGGGGGGGGGGACTGGAGGATTTCCAAACAATACATACTGCTGTTGCTAGGCTTGTTGTTTGATGCCGTAAGCGACACCTTATCACGCCTGTTTTGTATTCCCTACATTGGTTTCTGATATCGTGTAGAATTCAGGACAAGGTCTCATCACATCACAGCCGTTTTGTATTCACTGCACTGGCTTCTAATACCGTGTAGAATTTAGTGCAAGGTCTCATCACATCGCATCACACCCATTTTGAATTTCCTACATTGACTTCTAATACCATGTAGAATTCAGTACAAGATCTTATCACATTACATCACACCCGTTTTGTATTTCCTTCATTGGCTTCTAATACCATGTAGAATTCAGTACAAGGTCTAATATCTGTGTCATTGCTGCCTTTCTGACGGCGGTCCCGGATATATGTCAAGGTAACTGCATAAACAAAAATCCTATTGTCAGCTATAAACATCTCCTGACAGCTTCACTCAGAAAGACCTTAAGCCAAGTGTCTTTCTCCTTCATTGGCCCCTCAGTCTGGAACAGTTTCCCTCCCCTTTGGCATTCGCTCTATAAATTCCACTCCAGTATTCAGAGTTTCAAAACATCTTTTCGAGAGTGACTTCCTGTCCAACTTAACTCCAACTACCGTTCTATTCACATTCGCATTGTGATGCGTTGTACATACTCTTATTGCCTGTAGTTTGTCACGCCTTAAACTAAATATTGTGTATGTTTAACTATCATTGTAAGACGCTATGAGTCTTTCAGGTGGTAAGCGCGCTCAACAAATACATTTTGTTATTAAATAATAATAATAATAATAATAGTGGTGGTGTCTTAGAGTGCCCTTTCTCAAATGAGCCCTAGGTGCGTACATTTCATACTCAAATTTAAAAACAAAAAGACAAGAAGGATTCAGAACAAAGAGTGGTCTGACAAGAGGGGTGATCTCCGAGTAGGATGGTCTTCCAAGAGGGTGGTCTGTCATCAGGGTGGTCTCATTAGGGTGGTCTGTCATCAGGATGGTCTTTCAAGAGGGTGGTCTCTCATCAGGGTGCTTTCAAGAGGATGGTCTGTCATCAGGGTGGTCTGTCATCAGGGTGGTCTTTCATCAGGGTGGTCTCTCATTAGGGTGTAATGTCATCAGGATGGTCTTTCAAGAGGATGGTCTGTCATCAGGATGGTCTTTCAAGAGGATGGTCTGTCATCAGGATGGTCTTTCATCAGGGTGGTCTCTCATCAGGGTGGTCTTTCAGCAGGGTGGTTTTTTATAAGGGTAGTCTTTCAAGAGGGTGGTCTGTCATCAGGGTGGTCTTTCATCAGGGTGGTCTGTCGTCAGGGTTGTCTCTCATCAGGGTGGCCTTGGTCTCTCATTATTATTATTTATTTATTTATTTATTATTTAACCGTCATTGCTGTCTGAATCCCAGGGTTTGCGATCTCCTTGCGACTACCTGGCCACCCAGGCCCCTCTCATCTCCACCGTCCCTGACTTCTGGAAGATGGTGTGGGAGCAGAAATCGCCCATCGTCGTCATGCTGTGCGGCCAGCCGGTGGAGCGCGGACAGGTGATTCGTCTGTGTCTCGCACTTTGTAGTACACGTAACCATTTTCCAGTCTGATTAGATGATGGACATTTGGTCACTTCTGTGGTTTCTGTCACCGACCATCGTGCCGTTAGTGTGGATGTATTTGAGCGTGGAGGGGAGTGGTGGGGTTGCTTGTATGCATGTGTGTGTGTGTGTGTGTGTGTGTGTGTGTGTGTGTGTTGTGTTGTGTTGTGTTGTGTTGTGTTGTGTATGGACTCGTGTGTTTGTGGGTGTGCATGTGCGTGCGTGCGTGCGTGTGGTGTGTGTGTGTGGTGTGTGGGGGGGGGGGTTGTGTATGGACGCGTGTGTTTGTGGGTGTCACGCGCGCGTGTGTGTCTGTGTGTGTGTGTGTGTGTGTGGGTGTGGGTGTTGTGTATGGACGCGTGTGTTTGTGGGTGTCGCGCGCGCGCGTGTGTTGTGTATGGACGCGTGTGTTTGTGGGTGTTGCGCGGACGCGCGCGCGCGCGCGCGCGCGTGTGTGTGTGTTTTGTGTGTGTGTGTGTATGTGTGTGTATGTGTGTGTGTTGTGTGTGTGTGTGTGTGTGTGTGTGTGTGTGTGTGTGTGTGTGTGTGTGTGTGTGTGTGTGTGTGTGTGTGTGTGTGTAGACTAGGTGTGTGTCTCTGTCTGTCTTTGTGCATGTGCTTCATTTCACGATCAGCACATTATACAACACAGCAGAATGTGATGCATTAACATACTGAGGGGGGGTCTTTTTGTCATTCTGCCTTTACACCAGCCTGAAGCCGAGGAGTACTGGCCCAGTGCTCTGCACTACCCTGTCCACTACGGAGAGGCTGTCGTCACCATGACTTCAGCTTCGGTGCTGCCCGTTTACACCGTCAGGAAGTTCACAGTCTGCATGGTGAGCGTATGAATGAGTCAGTCGATTATCACTGGCGTTCGCGTTTCAGATGCAAACGTGCACTTTGCAGTGACAGTTTAACTTTTGCAGGTGCAAAGACTGTTCGGCACTTTTGTCGATTTTTGCGGCAACGAAATCAACTTTCAGTCAAGAATATTCGCAGCTTCAAAAGAACAGACTTGTTTTAGCACCGAAGGTCGCTTTTGCAGCTGCAAACTATCGTGAGTTTGCAGCTGTAAACCTGCCATAACAAGTCTTGCAGATGCAGACTTGCCGTGACTTTTGCAGCTACCTTTTACTCACCAAATCGATTGGAAATGGTGGAGGGGCGTTGTATGTTCGACTAGTTTTTAACATTACAGTTTGTTTGTTTTTCGAAAGGTGAGGGGATGGGGGGGAAAGAGCTGTCACTTATTCATTCAGCGTTTGTTCGTTTTATTTCCCATTTATTCATTCGTTCAAGTACACGACCATTCGAGTGCATATCTTCAGTCGCTAGTGTGTGTATTCATTCATTCATTCATGTATCAGCACTTCTTCGCATGCTCGATTATCAGTGTTTCTCTGCACTTTAATGGTTATCTGTTGATGTACAGAACCTCAGTGTTTCTCTATACGTGAATGGTTATCTTTTGATGTACAGAACCTCAGTGTTTCTCTATACGTGAATGGTTATCTTTTGATGTACAGAACCTCAGTGTTTCTCTATACGTGAATGGTTATCTTTTGATGTACAGAACCTCAGTGTTTCTCTATACGTGAATGGTTATCTTTTGATGTACAGAACCTCAGTGTTTCTCTATATGTGAATGGTTATCTGTTGATGTACAGAACCGACAGAAGGAGCTCACACTGACTCACTACCAACTGTCAGGCTGGGAGGACTGGGGTTCCAGCCTCTCTCTTGATGACGTCACTGATATGGTGTTCACCGTCAGTGAACTGACCGCTTCTGTGGCCGGCCCTGTCACCGTACACTGCACGTACGTTTGCCAGTCTGCGTGCTGTGCGTGTGTGAGTGTGTGTGTGTGTGTGTGTGTGTGTGTGTGTGTGTGTGTGTGTGTGTGGTGTGTGTGTGTGTGTGTGTGTGTGTGTGTGTGTGTGTGTGTGTGTGTGTGTGTGTGTGTGTGTGTGTGTGTGTGTGTAATAGGTGTGTGGGCGCACGCGTATGTGTGTGGGCGCACGCACGCACGTGTGTGTGTGTGTGCGTGTGTGTGTGTTGTGTGTGTGTGTGTGTGTGTGTGTGTGTGTGTGTGTGTGTGTGTGTGTGAGTGTAATAAATGTGTGGGCGTGCGTGTGCGTGTGTGTGTGTGTGTGTGTGTGTGTGTGTGTGTGTGTGTGTGTGTGTGTGTGTGTGTGTGAAAGGGGGATGCGACTGACATTAGGGTCAATTGATAGTCCATTTGTGTGAGCATCGTTTGCTCTTTTAATTAACACGGAAGGCACACTGTCCTTGTGCACACCTGTACAGCTCACGACTCGCTGTCTAACACACAACAACGCTACGTACCTCAGTGTTTCAGCTTTACTCTTTTCATGCACCTTATTGCTAACGTATTACCTGCCCCCAGGGAAGGCACCGCACGCACGTGCACGTTCATCGCTCTGGACACACTGCAACGCTACGTGTTGCAACATGCTCTTGGAGAGAAGGTGGACGTCTTCAGTATTCTCCTCAACATCATCAAGTGTCGGCCCCACATGATGCAGTCGGAGGTCGGTGCCATCAACATCCATACGATGCAAGCAGATTTCGACATATCACCGTTTTTCTAATCCCCCTCGGGTGTTAGCCAGCTGTATCTGTGTGTCTGTTGAATACGTTGGTGATTTCGGTATGATATAATAGTTCAATAATGGGTACTTTTAGAGCCTAACCCATATTGGCCGTAAGTGTTTATGAATTGTTTAAACGTATGTATATTGGCAACAAAGATTCAATGCACACGCACGCGTGCACACACACAGAGACACACAGACGCACCTCCCCCCCCCCCCCCCCCCCACGCCACACACACACACACACAACACACACACACGGACACACATACACGCGCATACTCTCTCTCTCTCTCTCTCTCTCTCTCTCTCTCTCTCTCTCTCTCTCTCTCTCTCTCTCTCTCTCTCTCTCTCTCTCCTCTCTCTCCCTCTCTTCCCCCCTCTTTCGCTCTTTCTGGGCGATGGGACTGACGAACAGGTTTTGGAAAGTTGCCTGTCTGTCGTTAACATGTTACGGTGATGTGTGGCACCGTTACTGTAGTACAGTGTTCTGACGGACCCTGTGCGGTTGACAGGACGTTACAAATCCAGTTGCTAACTAACCGCTGCAGTATAGCGTGCCGTGTTGTGTTCAGGACCAGTACATCTACATCCATGACGTTGTCCGTGTGATGGTGGAGAGGAAGATGAGGGCGGAACAGGGTCGGAGAGCTGTCTATCAGAACTCAGGATTCAGGGACAGCTCGTTGTACGAGTCTACGTATGCCATTGGTGAGTAGTAATTGTAATAGTAGTAGTGGAAGTGATGGTAGTAGTAGTGGAAGTGATGGTAGTAGCAGTGGTAGTAGTAGTAGTAATAGTAGTAGGGGTGGTGGTTGTAGTCGTTGCTGTGGAAGTGGTGGTGGTAGTAGTAATAGTTGTAGCCCCCCACCCCGGCTTCTTGTTTCAGGCAGCGTTGCAGCTTTGGTACTGACTGTATTCAGGACTTTCCGCTCGCAAAGTCTTTATCCTCGAACGGTCTGATTCCGAAACGGCGTAGGCTTACACATTAGTGTGTGCCTTGCATCCGGTTTTGCTGTTGTGCCTGTGTGTTATATCTTTCGTTGGTGTTTGCTGTTTTTGACATAGTTTGCGATGGCATTGCGTGGGAGCCGTTGCACGCATGAAACGGATGTTCAGGCGCAACAGTTCCCTCTGTCGCTGTTAAATTCGTTGTGCCGCTTACCATTGACTCTTTGCATCAGCATTGTCTGTGGTCTTGTCGAGTCGATAGGGGAGTCCACGTGAACATTCTCTGATTGTAACCACAACCGTGGACTGCCCAGCATACCAAACTACTTGTGGATGTAAATCTATTCTGCATACCTTTTAACATTTTTTCAAACCGGAAATCTGGCCGATATGTTCTAATTTTAGTGACAATTATGGCAGCTTCCCGCTATTGATGAAAAAGCAGATAGGAAAATTGTGAATAATTAATTCATCGGCATTGACTAGTCTGTAATGCCTTTCGGAGACAGGTTCAGATTGTCGATCGGTAATTTGGAAACATGATCATGATTACCTTTTGATTTTGTCTTTTCTTTCAACAGTTCAAGACGTCAATGTGTACGAAGTTCTTGGTGATGCCAAGCGCAAGGCCACGAGTGAGCTGTGACGACAGTCCAATGCATTCTCAGTGACGTCACCACACATCATTTTCAGCCATCATCTTCAGTGAGAGACATTAAAATGACGACTTTGTGCTGCAGAAATCAGTAGGGCATGCAGATGTGTTCCGGCTGCCCTTCAGCAACATCACTTGCCCTATTTTTCCGGTTTTGAAGACCACAATCTGAAACAGAACGAGGCCCAGAGCGCTCGTGCACGATCAACACACAAGGGACTTAATCAGCGCTTGAACTACTTCACACAAACACAGCAACAAAGACCTGAGTCGCCTATGATAACTCCCACCTGGTATGCGATTAAATACAAGGTGCATTAACTCCACCAGAGATACATCCTGATTGTTTTTTGTTTTGTGTGACGAGCGCTAATTAATTCCCTTGTTAATTTTGAAGATAAACTTGTCTCCAACTGTATCCAAGCTGCCTCCATGCAGCGTAAATAACACAGCCGTACGAGTGTAAATAACACAGGTACTCGTACTTAAGTACATAATTATATACTCAACGCAGCATGTAACTTTAGTACTAGTATTACTATCTTTCTAATTTACTAAATTGTAATTTGACATTGGAGTATCTCTGATAGTTACAGCAAACCGTAGGTTTCGTCATATCTTGCCGGAGTGCATGGTCACAGTTCACTGATCGTTCAGGTCCGAACGTGTGAAATTATCGATTGTGCTGGCAGTTTCACAAAATTCACGTGCTGATCACAACAAAGGGTGTTAAAAGTATTTACTGACAATCTGCCTTGCTTTTGCCACTCATTTGATTCAAAATGAAGCTTCTTTCTCTCACACGTCGCAAAATCAAAATTTTCGAAATGTTGACGTGTAGGAAACGGGAAAGTCTGTGTCTGCAACGATGGGCAGTTTGGAGTGTCAAGACACAATAATATTAATAGGTTGTGTTTGCGTCACTACCTGTGTCTGCAACAGATAGACAATTTGGAGTGTCAGGACACAATGACAGGTTGCGTTTGCATCACTACCAGACGAGTGGAAATGTTTCTGACCTACCCTGCTATGTCCCCCCCTTCGCCCCGATAACGACCCAGCAGCATGATCGTTATATCACTGTTACACACCTGTGAAACAGATTTCAGCCAGCTACAGTCGCTGCTGGCACCATCACCTTACTGAAAAGAATAAGTTCTAACGTCTGCGTGAGCAAGGCCTATGCGCAAGTGGCCCTGCTGTTCATCCACACACGGTTCTGAACTTGGTCATTTTCATACTGACCCCATGCTAACAGAAGCGACGGAGGCAGCCATCCGTGACAATGATACCAGTTTTTGATTTGTATTCGAACAATTCAATGTAATTTCTTCCGCGCAAATTTTACCACATACGTTAAAAAAATGTTAGAATGAAAACTGTACCTGGTAGGTTACTTCCGGTGTTTAGGATATGTGTCCAAGTTGCTTGCGTGCAGTGTAAATAACACAGGTACGAGTGTAAATAACACAGGTAATCGAACTTACATATGCATCTTGCATATAACTATATAAAGAATTTGCCTCTCTACATTGTCAATAACGCATCTGTATTAGCGTAAATGTCACACGTACTCTGCATATACAAGTTACCTGGATGCAGTGTAAATAACAGAATACAGAATCTTTATTGTCTATGAATAACATAGGAATTTGCCTTACGACTGCATAAAAGATACAAGTAAAATAACACACAGTATAATAATACACGAACATAAGTACACATAAAACACAGAGAATTTTATGTTAGAGTCTGGAGGGCACACACACATCCGAAACAGTCAACCCTACCTGTTACACGCGTCAACACATGCACTCACAGGTCAAATATTTTCAACAAACAAGAAAAGTACAACTTATCAAATTCAACCCAAACAGACAAAATACCTACACACGAGCATCTCTATTCAGACCAGTACTATCACATAAATGGCATAGCAAACAGCTGCACGAGTGTAAATAACGCAAGTACTTGTGCTTACGGCATAAAAGTCTTACGTGTAACTATATACAAGTTGCCCCCATGTAGTGTAAATAACGCAGGTACAGGTGTAACTAACACCGGTATTAGTACTTACAAGGATGTCGTAAACCAGTGCTTGGAGTTTGTACCATACCCTGCATACCCTTTTTTACCTATCCCATCCACCATCGTTTTACTTACCTGCACCACCCTACTCCTGTTGCAGTCGTTTTCATGTTGAATAACCGTGTGCATTACAAGACATAATAATCCGATGGTGGTCTTTTTCATTACACTAACTGTATGCTGGCATAGAAATCCTGTTTTGGTCTTTTCATTACACTAACTCTATGCTGGCGTAGTAATCCTGTTTTGGTCTTTTCATTACACTAACTGTATGCTTGTTGCTTGAAGAAAGAAAGGTCTTGCGCATATATGCCATTTGTTGTTGTGGTTTGTTTCTTGTTGCTCTCGTTGTTGTTGGTTTGTTATGGTTTGTTTTGTTGTTGTTTGTCCAGTTAAACAGCGTTTAATTAAACCTCGCGTGTGTTGTTATTATTTTTGGCAGCCATGAAAACGGCTCTGTACAGTTTCTTTAATTCTCCACTGCCTGTGAATGTTCTACGTGACTCCGTAGCCAGAAGTAGAAAGAGGAGTAAGTAAGTCAGTTGGTGTTTTACGCCAGTCAACATTACGGTTATATCAGGGCGATGAAGAAAGAGGAACAACAACAAAAAGCACACTTGACACTCAATACCGACAGGCTAGAAGACGAAGTACACTAAACATTAAGTACCGTCATGCTAGAAGACGAGGTACACTAGGCATTCTGGAAAGCCAGAGGCTAGAATACGAAGTACATTCAGTACCTCCAGACTAGAACACGACGTACACTAGACAGTCAGGACCGCCAGGCGAGAAGACAAAGTACACTAGACATTCAGTACTTCCAGACTATAAGACGAAATACACTGGGCATTCAGTACTTCCAGACTATAAGACGAAGTACACTAGACATTCAGTACCGCCGGCAGACTAGAAGAAAGTACACGAGACATTCAGTACCGCCGGCAGACTAGAAGATGAAGTACACGAGACATTCAGTACCGCCGGCAGACTAGAAGATGAAGTACACGGGGCATTCAGTACCGCCGGCAGACTAGAAGATGAAATACACGAGACATTCAGTACCGCCGGTAGACTAGAAGATGAAGTACACGAGACATTCAGTACCGCCGGCAGACTAGAAGGTGAAGTACACGTAGCATTCAGTACCGCCGGCAGACTAGAAGATGAAGTACACGAGACATTCATTACCGCCGGCAGACTAGCAGATGAAGCACACGAGACATTCAGTACCGCCGGCAGACTAGAAGGTGAAGTACACGAGACGTTCAGTACCGCCGTCAGACTAGAAGATGAAGTACACGGGACATTCAGTACCGCCGTCAGACTAGAAGATGAAGTACACGAGACATTCAGTACCGCCGGCAGACTAGAAGATGAAGTACACGGGACATTCAGTATCGCCGGCAGACTAGAAGATGAAGTACACGGGACATTCAGTACCGCCAGTCTAGAAGACGAAGTAGAGCGCTGAGACGTTGTCGAAGCCAGGACCCGCTTTGTGCAAAACGGCACTGACCGACTGGTGAGGTACATAAAATAATAATAATAATAGACTGTTTGTGACGCCTCATCTCGTAAGAACCCGGAACGCTTACAAAGACATAATGACGATACGCAAATTTTATATCACAAATGAGCGTATCCTTATGTCTTTGTAAGCGCTCTGGGTTCTTACGAAATGGGGCACCATAAGTAATAATTATTATTATTATTTATCTCACCACTCTCTCTCTCACTCTCTCTCTCTCTCTCTCTCTCTCTCTCTCTCTCTCTCTCTCTCTCTCTCTCTCTCTCTCTCTCTCTCTCTCTCTCTCTCTCTCTCTCTCTCTCTCTCTCTCTCTCTCTCTCTCTCTCTCTCACACACACACACACACACACACACACACACACACACACATTACAAATAAATATATGCACTACTGGTGATGGGTTGGTAGAATGAGAAGACGGAAAACGACAGTATGCACAAGAGAAGAGGTGGGTTTTCAGTTTTGACTTAAGAGAGTGAAGACGTACGCCTGACAGAGTGAAGACGAATATCTGGCTAAGATCCACTCAACCACTTCTTCTCTGGTATTAGTGACAAGGTCTAAATGATCGACTGATTCTGTCTAAAGAGAGAAAAAGAAACAGAAATCTTAGGTTAGAAATATCTTCAATGTGCGCAACAACGTCAGGCATAGTCAAGGGACGTAGTTTTGAAACTGCTTATCATTCTAATCAAATTCGAGTTGTTTCCCTTGTTGCATGATCGGCTGCAATTACACACCCTGATGATGATGTGGGGCTTCATGTCCTCGGATGTCGGGTTGACATATTAGGGATTTACACACCCTGCCATTCTGTCTACCTATATATCACATTACATACCTTACCTTCCGCCACGCATCCTGCTCTCTCTCTCTCTCTCTCTCTCTCTCTCTCTCTCTCTCTCTCTCTCTCTCTCTCTCTCTCTCTCTCTCTCTCTCTCTCTCTCTCTCTCTCTCTCTCTCTCTCTCTCTCTTGAAATTTGCGTGTCAGGATCTTATCATTTATCCGAAACCTTACACTTCTTTTTCTCATTCGTTGTTGTTGTTTTTTTGTTTTGTTTTTTCCTTCATCTTCTTTGTACCTCTAGATCATAGTGGACCACCGCTCTAAGCGTCACGGTGTTTCTGGATCCCCAGAAGCTCGTGGGGTATCGGAATGCAACAGCCTCCCTGTGACCTGGTACAGCGTGCTGATCTGCATCAATTCTGTGCACAGCCGAACAGTGAAAGCTTTGCTTTCAGCGATTGCCTGTTTGCACACTTCTGGGTTAGTGGAAGTTACGGGAAAACCGTCGTGAACCAGTCAACGGCAGGGTAGGCCATTGTTCCAGAAACGGAGTCCGTTGGTCTCCAATCTAGAACGTGCAAGAGTGGACTGTGACGTTACTGGCCAGAGCAGAACATCTTCCCTGCAGCGGAAAGCGTTTGGCTTCAACCCTGGATGTGTTACAAAAATCATGCATGAACATCGACGTCAAAGGCAGAGCCAAACTCCAAGCACTGGTTTACGACATCCTTCCTTCAACCGGAAAGCGATGCTCGGAGTGTGAGGCAGAGCAGGTCGTCTTCCCAAAAGCAGAGAGCGTCGGTCTGCAGCGCTGGACGTGTAGGAGTAAACACGTCAACCGGCAACGCGGCCAAAGCAGATCATCTTCCAAGAAAGTCCAAAAATATAAAAGGTTCAAAAGAACGCTCTTTATTAGCACAAAACACGACTTTTTGCGAATTCTGGGGGTAATCCTTTTATGCGTTTGGATCTTGTTTTAGAACGCCAGCAGTCTTTCGTTTTGTTGTTGTTGTTGTTTTTCTTCTTTCTTTCTTTCTTTCTTTTTTCTTTCTTTTTTCCATCTTCCTAGAAGCAGAAAGAGTTAGTCGTGTGTGTGTGTGTGTGTGTGTGAGAGAGAGAGAGAGAGAGAGAGATCGGTTTTGGGGAAGTTGTATTGTGTGGGTGGGTGCATGTGTGTGGATTGGAATGTGTCAATGTTCCTGCGAGGCAGGGGGGAAAGTATATTCACCTCTCTCTCTCTCTCTCTCTCTCTCTCTCTCTCTTGGTGATTCTGATTACATATTACCCAGTGCGACGTACTGGGACGCCATCGTTCAAAATTAATCAGGAAAACTGCAGCGTCGACCCGGTTATCATCATTATATTTTGATCTTCCGTCTATCCCGTCCCGTAAGCTGACATCTATATTGCACTGCTGTCGTTTATGGAAATGTCCGTTTCCAGGCTCACAGGCCGCCAGATTTTGTTGGCTTTCGATCATCTCTCTCTCTCTCTCTCTCTCTCTCTCTCTCTCTCTCTCTCTCTCTCTCTCTCTCTCTCTCTCTCTCCCCTCCTCTCTCTCTCTCTCTTTGTTTTCTGAACATCTGCTTTCATTTCTCTGTCGATCTCCCTCTGCGATTAGTTTGTGTCTCTCCATCCTGTAAATAAGTTACTGTCAGTCATTCATAATCTCTCTCCTCTTGCGAGTGCTATCGTCTCTCTCTCTCTCTCTCTCTCTCTCTCTCTCTCTCTCTCTCTCTCTCTCTCTCTCTCTCTCTCTCTCTCTCTCTCTCTCTCTCCTGTGAGTGTGTAGTATTAGTAGAATTAGTCCCTCATGGGCGAGGGCTGGATGTAAAAAGACCCTGTGTCTACTCCACTACCCTCGTAAAATAAAGTTTATTCATTCATTCATTCATTCATTCTCTCTCTCTCTCTCGTAATTCTGATCACGTATTCTCTCTCTCTCTCTCTCTCTCTCTCTCTCTCTCTCTCTCTCTCTCTCTCTCTCTCTCTCTCTCTCTCTCTCTCTCTCTCTCGTGGTTCTGATTACATGTTCCGAGTCTCTCTATGTAATGTGATTCTGATTATATTCTCTCTCTCTCTCTCTCTCTCTCTCTCTCTCTCTCTCTCTCTCTCTCTCTCTCTCTCTCTCCTCTCTCTCTCTCTCTCTCTCTCTCTCTCTCTCTCTCTCTGATGTTTCTGCACATTTGCAGGAACTGTGAAACTGCATTAATCTGCTTAATCGTGCTTATAATATGTGTTTGTGGTACTGTCGTATTTATTTGTGTTTTGTAGTATAGCAAGGACTGGCTGTTAGATAGGTCCATATGGACCTAACGCTACTATCCTTGAGTATTAAAGTTTTCGAGTTCGAGTTCTCTCTCTCTCTCTCTCTCTCTCTCTCTCTCTCTCTCTCTCTCTCTCTCTCTCTCTCTCTCTCTCTCTCTCTCTCTCTCTCTCTCGTGATTCCAATTACATATTACCCAGTGCGACGGACTGAGAATTCCCCATTCAAATCAAGCAGACTGTAGCTTCGACCCGGGTATATAATGTTGATCTCCCATCCGCTGGCCTCCGTATGCTGACATCTATAGTGACAGCGCTCCGGTTATTCCTGACAATGTCCGTTTCGGGCTCAGGGGCGGCGATCATGCACGCATTCAGTGCGCTAGCCTAAAATGAGACTGATGGGGTAAGTAACCGGGTTTAGACTTTAAGAGTCGACTCCTTGAAGTCAGTCAGTGAAATCATTCGTTCGTAGTTTGCTGCAGAATTGGCGCTGTACTCATCTGAAGATGAACCTTTGGTCAAGTTTTTGTTTGTTTGTTTTTGGTGTGTGTGTGTGTGTGTGTGTGTGTGTGTGTGTGTGTGTGTGTGTGTGTGTGTGTGTGTGAGTGCGTGCGTGCGCGTGAGTGCGTGCGTGCGTGCGTGCGTGCGTGCGTGTGTGTGTGTGTGTGTGTGTGTGTGTGTGTTGTGTGTTATTTTGTTCCCTTCCGGGAAATTCGGGTCGCCTTACCTGGGTAAGGTACAGCAGCCGCAAGAGCAGCACTACCCGTTTCAGTCCAGTGTGTGTAGTATTTTCGTGTGTCCAAACAATGGTGTGGCTGCCAATGTTTCGGATTTTAACGTGCACTCAGATGTTGATGCATACGGTTGCACACGAGGGCTGTACTGACACCGTAAAAGATTCAGCACTGGAGGTTGACTCTGGGAGGGAAAAAAACACTTGCTGCACGGAGGACTCGAATCCGTGATGGTATTGCGTCTGGCTTTTCAGTCGGACGCGCCACCAACTGAGCCCAAAACAACAAAAACAGAGAGACAGACAGACAGAGAGGGGGGGGGGGGACAAAGAAAGAGAACAAATGTACCTTGTAAATACTCGCTAGCCAGATGAGTTATCGTAGGCGATTAGGGTGTTTGTTACTCTGCTGTGTTCGTGTCACGTCCTTCGAGCGCTAATTAACTCCCTTTGGTTGTTGATGTTGTCCTGATTATTCTGACCTCTGCCATGAGGAACTATATGGGCAGGAAATGAAGTTGTTGTTGTTGTTGTTATGTTGTCCCGGAAGCCCAGACTGGCATGTGTCAATGTTCGACATCCACCTTGGCCAACTCCTGCGGAGTGCACTGCCCTGGACATGCCGGAGAGAAAGGAAACGAGAGGCTTGCGTCTCGGCGGATCTGATGAAGTGTTGAGGACCTTGATACTACCTGCGGGCGCAAAGCCAAAGCCATCCCATCATCGATCGCCTGGAGGAGAGAGGCGTGGAAAGAGCAAGCGGTCGGCGATCTTCCTTGAAAGGACGAGAGGGGGCCATCGTCAAAGGGCTGCTGTCAGGCGAACATTGGAACCGTTTCAAAGGCAACGTCGGGAAAACGTCCGCGAGACGGGGTGTACCGCATTTGGGCATTTCTGAGCCAAAGACACCATCTTGAACTGAGCTGAACTGAACCGTTATTTTTCCTTGACCATTTTCAGTAACTGTAATGGACTAGGGCGAGGGGTTTGGGTGATGTTTTTTATTTTATTTTTATTGGGGGGGGGGGGGGGTCGACCGGCTGAGTCACCACCACGAGAGAGGGCTGTCTAAGACTTGCCAGACCACATTCTTCTGTGAAAAAGGTATCGCTCCCGTTACTCGGGCAAGCGAAGTATAGGTCTGGGTCTGGGTCTGGGTCCAATCGTCCCCCAGACCGAATAAGAATGAGCATGCCCTTGTGCCCACCAGCTCTCCCTAGATGGAATCGTAGTAAATGACTGACCAGAAGACAAATGCATCGCGCCTTTTATTTGCTGCCTGCCCCAACGTGAGGAAACTGGGATCGAAGAGATGCAGGCTGTGAACGTGAACGTGAACGTGCTTAAGATACATACATGAAAAATCTCGCCTGCGAAAAAAATACTTCCCCCTCTACCTCCGAGAGACGTAAAGTAAACATGGTGCTTAACGTCCACAAAAACAAGATCCAAACACAAAAAGGTTCAAACGAACACTTATTATTTTAACACGGACACACAGTATGCACATTTTCGGGGAAATCCCCTTTATCAAGCCACAAAACGACACTTAAACAACAGATAAACGGTCAAAAACGATGAAAAATGAAAGAAAAAGACTTGTCTTGTTTTGGTTTAGTTTTTACAGCTTGTTCGGTGTTTGGAAGGTTGTTGGCATGAATTATGTCCACAAAAACCATAAGGCTTATTAGGGACGGGGAGAATGGGGAAAGAGGGTACGGAAAGGTAGATTATATACCTGTCGCTACACTGTCACCACCAGAATGACTCCTGCATTAAGATAGGCAGCGATGAGAGCCATTTTAATGTTTCATTAACTGTGAGGGACAAAGTCACAACACAGTGTCCACAGACCACAAGTTTTGAAGAGAAAGGAGAGCCGAAGCGGATTCGAACCGAGATCCTTCTGCTTACCAGCCTAACGCCTTACCGCTAGGCCAAACCGGCTCACACCGAGAGACGTACAGTGGTGTTGTGCTTTAAAGGAACTCTCCTTCACAGCCTAAACCTGTCGCTTGGTTGGAGCGAGTTAAAAGAACGTGATCCACAGTAAATGTTTTGCAACTGAACCTGCCGTTCATTTTGTATCGATTTTATAAGGTGACTTTTTTGGACACCATCACGAACACATAGGTAGGTAGGTAGTGTTGCTTAATGTCCTCGGATATCGGCTGACATACTAGGGACAAGCTGAGACCAATGCCGAGGCATGGTTCAATATAGCTTTAGGTCCACGGAAACCAGAAGGCTCGTTAGGACGGACAGCCCAGGACGACCACCTCGACTCTCACACAGCTCCTCAACTATGAAACACTAACACATGTTTCATGAACTCATTACCACGCTGTGCGTTCTCCCCCCTCCCGCGTTTCATTTTGACGTCACCAGAATGTCTTTGACGTCACCGATAGAAGACAAGGAAGCTCTCAGTTTTGCATACAGGTCACGGGAAAAAATGCACGTGGACTGCAACCATTTTTGTCACCAACAATACAGTATAATACTACTTTATTAATCCTTAAAAAGGACATTTAGCTCTCTGCTTTTGACAAATAATAAAAAGTACATAAAAAAAGTAAGTAAATACTATGCAATTTCACTCACTTAATTAGAATAAAAACTTAATCAAATCAAGTAAATAAACAGTAAGAAAAAAATACGGTTGCACTCGCAATGGTGCCCGTATCATTCACAAAATACTAAATATTGACCAATTGTTTTTATTTCTGTGAACTTTTCATAACGTGTTGCAGCGCTCTAGATAAAAAAATTAAGTCAACTTCAGTCTATTTTTAATTAACGATTGGTAATTTTGGAGTAAAATTGGCCGGCAGATGAAAATAATAATAATGCGACAGACAAATGATGACTAAAGTAACAAATATTCAATAAAAAAAAATCGATTTTCTTTTCGCCAAACCTCAGAAGGCTACTTCCTTTAAAGGAGCGAGCCGTCTCCGATTCGAATCGTAAATAACTCCTCGAGGGCTTGGAACGGGTGAAAAGAACACGATGCAAAACAAAAAGGCGATTAAAAGTACTGTTGAATTAGAGTCGATTTTATAAGCTGTCAGCGTCACTGCGTTGTTTTTTGTTGTTGTTGTTTGTGTGTGTGTGTGTGTGTGTGTGTGTGTGTGTGTGTGTGTGTGTGTGTGTGTGTGTGTGTGTGTGGTGTTGTGTGTGTGTGTGTGTGTGTGTGTGTGTGTGTGTGTG
>JABMCL010001328.1:32500-35000 GCA_018857735.1 Alviniconcha marisindica
GCTGTACCTGACCCTTTGACTACACACACACACACACACACACACACACACACACACACACACACACACACACACACACACACACACACACACACACACACACACACACACACACACACACACACACACACATTTTTACCTAAATTACACGTGACGTAAAATATAACTAGAAATTTGAGTTGAAGACTCCTCCGAAGAGACCGACGCGTGTTTGGATGTAACTGGCTGTTACTGAACAGCCCCTGCTCTGCTAACCTGGGACAGAGGCTACAGTCATACTGCTTGAACCCGCCTGCACTTTAAGTAGTGGCAGTGGATGAATGAATGGTCACTTCGCATGCTCAAGAATCAATAGACCTAAAAGGTATGTATATGTATGAAATCCGGCACAAGAATCGTTTCACAAATTAAAAATTGTCTTCGTCCTTTAAAGTTCAGATTTACAGTCATTGGCAGCTTCATATTTGTTACCGTACGGAGGGGTTTTAAACCTGAGTCTTAAACTGCTGCTAAGCACTATGCACCACAGCTGTCACAATGGCAAGTGGACTCTTGGCCGTTTTCTCCCTTCCCCCTACTAAAGCTCAGATTTACAATCGTAAGCAGCCTCATAATTATTTGCACCGGTACCTGTGTCTTAAATTGTTGCTAAGGACTATGCACCACAGTTGTCACAATGGCAAGTGGACTCTTGGCCGTTTTCCCCTCGCCCACTTCCCTACTATCGGTCATTCACCTCCACGCAGGTCTTCGTGCGAAGTATGTAATTGGACCCAGCTGGTACACGGAAAAGGATAACAACCAACGAATCAGTGGTGTGGCTCGGCCTTTGTCGCTTGCCTCGCCCAGGCTACTGGTTCCCGAGTGACTGGAACCCCATTCTCCTCAAATCAGCTTTGAGACTGGAATCTACCTCCTCTTAGCCCCCTACCCCCCCCCCCCCCCCCACACACCCCCACACACACATACACCATACCCACTCACCCATCCTACTGGTTCCCGAGTGATTGGAACCCCATTCTCCTCAAATCAGGTTTGAGACCGGAATCTGAAATCTACCTCCTCTTACCCAGCCCCCCCCCCCCCCCCCCCCACACACACACCATACCCACATCCCCCCGCTCTACCCTTCCCCGAACGCTTCTGCACCACACGACATGAGGATACCCAAGATGAACGTATATAATTATTATGCTATGTCATTCGGAGATCACGCCGAAATGCTGTCGAGCTACTGTAGCGCTACTGAATTCTGATACAGCTCATCTTCGTCTTTTTCGTTCTTTTAACACCCCCACCCCCACCCCTACCCCCCAACCCCTTTCTTTCTTGAAATCTTCCAACAGTAATTCAAGGTGCCGAATTGTCTCGTGCTCAGAAAAGTCTCAAAACTAATTCAAAGTGCCGTGAGGCTGAAAGCCGCTTTAAAGTAGGGACTAATATGGCATTACTTTACCAGCGCTGACACCAACCGCTATTATCTGTTGATTTATCGTCTGATGTATTCAACAATCTGCTCTGAACAAGCACAGTTTCCCTGAGCTGCAGTGGAGGCTCTGTAAACTCAAGAAGCTGTACCTAATCAGAAGTTATTGAGGCATGACAACATGGCTTCCGCCGCCAACGTCTCGTCTGTTTGCTCCTGAGATAGTTCCCTTCCTTGGCCAGGTCGTTTTCCCCTCAAAACCGCTTTCCTTCGGGAGGTCGTTTTCTCTTTATAGTTTCCTTCCTCTGGGGGGTCGTCTTCTCCTGATAGCTCAGCCGCTCGAGAGGTCATTTCCTCCTGATAGTTCAACCCTTAGGGAGATCGTGTCCTCCTGATAGTTCGACCCTTAGGGAGATCGTTTCATCCTGATAGTTCGGCCTTTAGGGAGATCGTGCCCTCCTAATAGTTCCACCCTTAGGGAAATCGTTTCCTCCTGATAGTTCGGCCCTTAGGGAGATCGTTTCCTCCTGATACTTCGGCCTTTAGGGAGATCGCTTCCTCCCGACAGTTCAGCCCTTTTGGGGGTGGGTTCCTTAGAAGGTTCAACACATAGGGAGATAGTTTCAGATCGTTTCCTCCTGATAGTTCAACCCTTATGGAGATCGGTTCCTCCTGATAGTTCAACCCTTAAGGTAGTTCGGATCTTCGGGAAGTTGGTTCTTCCTGATAGTTCAGTCCTACGAAGCATTACTTCATCTGATAGTTCAGCCCTTCGGGAGGTCGTTTCCTTCTGATAGGTCGGGCCTTCTGGAAGTCATTTCCTCCTGATAGGTCGGCCCTTCGGGAGGTCATTCCCTTCTGATAGGTCGGCCCTTCGGGAGGTCATTCCCTTCTGATAGGTCGGCCCTTCGGGGGGTTATTTCCTTCTGATAGGTCGGCCCTTCACTAGGTCATTTCCTTCTGACAGGTCGGCCCTTCTGGAGGTCGTTTCCTCCTGATAGGTTGGCCCCTTCTGGAAGTCATTTCCTCCTGATAGGTCGGCCCTTCGGGAGGTCATTTCCTTCTAATAGGCTG
>JABMCL010001328.1:47500-65000 GCA_018857735.1 Alviniconcha marisindica
GCACACTGACACTGTCACACACACACACACACACACCACACACACACACACACACACACACACACACACACACACACACACACACACACACCATGCAGCTAATGAACTATATGGGCAATACTGAAACAGGCCCGTACTTGACTCGCATAAGTTATTAGTTGAACAAACCAATTTCAATAAGGAAAGTAAAAAAAGAATAAGAAAACGGTAGAAACACAAAAGGCACACATACAAATATCAAGGCCATCACAAACGAAAAAGTTCCAATAAGATAACGCGTAATTGAAAGTGAGGAGTATAACCATTGAAATGTTTATTTCTGTGACGTCACACAGGAAGTTGCATGTGCTTATTTGTGCGCTTGCGCAGTTGAGGATGCAGACGATGTGGATGACAGAACATCGTCGCCTGTGATTTGATTTCTGATGGCACCCCACGCTCACGTTTGAATGGGAATTATTCGATCCAACCCTAGAGTGGATGCTGGTTTATCTTCGATACTGCCTGTGGCCGTTGGCCCGGCAAACAAGGTTGGTCTGATCGATCGAAACCAGGGACCTGATTTGTTGTTTAGTCGCGGTCGCGGCGTGAGTCAGTGGCCCTCGCAGTGACTCTCACAGTCGCACACACTCGTTCTTTCTCTCGCTCGACTTGGTAGACCTGTCGTCCACGAACTTCTAATTCTTTCCAGCAAGACAGCAAGTAGGATCTCAGGGACTTCATGAAAGAAATAGACAGTATTCCGAGGCTGTTGTCACTTGACATGATCTATTATGGCTGCGTGAGCAAAGCATGAATCAGCAACGTTTCTTTCAGTGATGGAAAAGAGCTCCGAGACTTGAGTCGGTTGTGTTGTGAACTTGTGTGTGCTTTCATTTCCATTCGTGTCAGCGTAAAATTACTCAACGTATCATGTGCTTGTGGAAGCTTTGTCAACAAAGCACGGCTGACATCATCATCTGTTTGCACGGCCTGGTCAGCTCTTCTTTGTACTGACCAAACCCAGGTGGTAGAGGACCGCCAGGTACCATTTTATAGATCATATTTAACTGCTGAGCACGTGTGAAACGGCAGTAACTTGGACCTATAATGCATACATGTATTTGTGCCTTTACGCTGACTTTTAAGATACAAAGCTGCGTTTGCGGTGTAGTATATTTTTATCATAACAATTAACATCCACACTGTTAGGTGAGCATAAAGGTGTGAAAGCAACACTGAGTAAAACAGGTAGCAGTGAACAAGATTTTACGTCATTTCTTTTTTCTTTCTTTTCTTTCTCCTAGTTATTAGTACATCACCTTGTGCTCTTAGTGTGAACTTTCTATACAAAGAAATCTGATGACCAGCATAGAACTAGAAGAAGAAGGTGACCATTGTTGATAGTTGATGACTATAGAAATGTTAGCAACATCTGATAATCATAATGCACATTGCACAAGTTTGCATACAGAAATGTGGCACCTGTTCATGAGTTCCTAAACTTTGATGAACTGTTTCTTCAGAGGAATATGGTCACTGTTATTGTCTTTGACTCCTATTAAATTAATTTTAGTTTAAAATAAGTAAATAACTCTTGTGTGGTTATTTGTTTATGATATTAATAATAATATCATTTCTATAGTGTAAATTCTTAATAAGCCCTGAGCGCATTACAAAGAACATGATGGGAGGAGGGGGAGTGGGTTGATATTGTATATATATATATATATATACATGATGTATACAAAGATTAAACAAAGGGGTATTTTTTTTAATCAAGTATACTGTACAGTACATTGTCATTGAGTCACACACACACACACACACACACACACGCATCAAATTAGCTGCTGAGTTAGTCAGACTGATACAGTTTGAAGAGATGTGTTTCCAGAGTGGACTTGACAGTTGTGATTGTTGCAGCATTTCTGATGTGTTCTGGCAGTGAGTTCCAGGCAAAGGGGTCAAAATGAGAGAAGACACAATCAGCTTTCTTCTTGTAGTTGTAGAGTGGAAGCTGTAGGAGACAGGTGTCAACATTGGAACGAAGAGATCAAGAAGGAAAATAGAGATGAACAGATGTCAGAGAGATACGCAGGAGTAGAAGAGTTAAACTGAAACAGACGCATGCAATTTTGTAAAAGCTATTTTCAGTGACTGCGCTAGACATTTTTGAAACCAGCATTTTATGACATCTGTAAGTTGGCGAAAGTGGTTCATGGAAACTGGTCGGACAATCAGTGAATCACTGTGACTGGTTAGATACACAGCCGTCTATACTATTGCTGTACTAGAGCTGTACTAGCAAACACCCTGTTTCCTTTCCTGTCTAGAACACCCAGCTCCCTTCCCTGTCTAGATCACACACACACACACACACACACACACACACACACACACGCATGCAGTTCTCTCTCATTGTGCTGTGTTTTGTTGTTGAATTTTAGAATGGATCAAACAAAATAACAGGCAATATGTCTGACTAATTGCTGATGTTTTTTCCAGTATATAAATATATATAATGCTGATCTTAACTCAACTGGTAAAATACTAGAATTAGAAATTATTGGTTAACGTGAACCCTGTATATTTTGATATTTAATGTCCAGTCAACCATGAAGGTTATAACTTAATATAACTGATCAGTTTAAGTGAAACCAACTTAATCAAATCACAAGCCAGTGAAGATAAATATTGTTTGATTTGCTCTACATAACATGCAATCTTCTTGAACTAGTTGAAGAGGAACAATGTATGTACAGAACAATTGTTCAGTTTACAAACAGAAAGAAACAGAAGAGAAGACAAAGAGCCAGAATTCCTTCAGTTGGGTTTGTCACTATATATATACAAAAGGTGTAATTATATAATATTGGCTGGGAACTAAGTTACGTGTAAGTAATAACACAAGTGGAAAATAACATATTTACTGATTTAGTCCTTGATTTCCGTCATCATATGTGAATATTATATATAATGATAATAATATGCATGTAATATTATATACATGTGTTGTACACAACACACATTGCACATGTTCATGATGCCACATTGAGGTGGGGCATTTAACAGTAATGATGTCTGCTACTGCTATAAAAAAAAAAATCGTCTGAGAAGTGTCCATCATATTCATAGAGATCTCTACTCAGGTTACTATAATAATACGAGCATACAATTATGTAATAAAAGTCATTTTATTATTCAGCTTGATTTAAAACTAATTTTTTATAGATGATGACAACTAATCTGAGCTCTTCGCACACACTGACCCCACAGTGTAAACTTTTATTTAAGTGGACATGCCTGTCAAGGCAACAACTCATTGACTCTGACTCAGTGTTTCATGTTTAAGGTGTGGGTATGATTTTTGCATTACTTATTACATTTGTATAGTGCTTCATCAAAAGTGGACCCCCTGGCAATCAACTCAATGTGCTGTCCCTGCTGCACTGATACTGACAGTGATAATCATCATGGTTGACTTGGCAAAAAACAAAAACAAATTTTCATTCCTGTCCCAGCCCCACTTCATTTTTCCCTGCAATATTGCCTTATTTTGTGTGTCATGTAAAAAAAAAAACTGTGACAAATGCCATGAAATGCCAATGGTTTGGCTAAAATTTTGATTTAAAAAATGAACTTTAATAAAATGGTTCTTACCCTCAGTTTTACTTGTAGATATAATACAATAACAGTGTTCACTTTAACTACTGTTTAATTCTAACTTATATTTGGTGTCTGGCACCATATATATGTTAAACTGGATCTTTGATAAAGACGTAGATGAATGCTGTGTGTCACTATCAATATGCAGTGCACAAAAACAGAAAAAGAACCAAATGGTACTAGTAGTAAATAGTTGTCAATGCTACAATAACACAGTATTATATGTTTAACAGCTATATATAGCTATAGTAAAAACTGAAATGGGACTTTCTTATCAGATTCAAGATTGTGCACATAATAATAATATCATTATATGATATGTGATGTAATCAATCATATGATAAGCAATACATGTTATAAAAATCTGATGTTCGCTTCTTTAAGGTAAAAATGTACACCCAGTTGAAATCTGTTGTTAGCATTTTTAAGTTGAAGTGTAACTTTAGACTATTACTGTATTAGTACAATATTTAGTGCATTCTGTGCATTTAATGATTTATTATTAAACATCCACAGATCAACAGAATTGACAGAGCTCACCAAAAGTAAGGAAAATAAAACACACATTGAATTATATAGTTTTGGTGTTATGATTTAGTATAATTGGTCAATTCAGAAAACTTCTTTTGGTAATTATTATTATGTTAATTTAGCCCTCAGCTGCATTCTGTTGTTTTTAGAACTAGAGTCATGATCACCAACAACTTCAAACTTGGTGCTTTTCTTTTCCACTTAGCTGTCTCTTGGGAGTCTTACGGGCACTGAAACCATTTATATATATATAATATATATATATATATAGCACTTTCACTTTAAGCCATGGAGTTTGAGGATCAGGAATTGAGTAAGAAGAGACCTCTATCATTCTGACTGGTTGTCAAATATGGGATAGTTTCACACAATGATACAGCGTGCATGCAGTTTTGAGCTTTTGAGGTTAAAATTCTTAATTACAGTTAGAGAAACTATGGTGTGTTGAATGTCTTCATAATTTGCATTTCATGTGTCAGGTTGTATTATACAGTAACTGTGTGTATTTTCAGGTTCAAAACATTCCATCAAAGCCTGAAGAGTCACAGAGAAATGCAACCCAGTTGGCATGTTTGAGCATACTGCGATTCCAGCTACAAGTACAACACTAGCATCTGACTTTTTGAACAGCTGAAGGTCTGTGCCACACATTGCTGATCAGCACAATCAAACAACATCAGCAGCCTTGATCAGCAACTCGTCCTTTTGTCATCACTTTATCACCACCACCACCACCTTTGCCATCAACAACAACGACAGCAGCAACAACAACAGCGGCAGCAGCAAGTGGCATTCAAGGCGCCAGGGGCCACAACAGGGGGAAGGGCCAAAGCTAAGAGTGGGGAGAGGAGAATCGGCGTTTCTCAAAGTATTGATTGAGGCTATGTAATGCTGAGGCTGTGTGAGGGGTGTCTCTGGAGAGATTTCCCTCTTTTCTCTTGATCAGTCATTTAGGTGCACTGGCACAGAAGCAGGCAGAGCGAGGGGTGTCGCGTGCTGCCAGCCGATCATCTCCCCTTTTTGAGAAACTCTCGTCCTATTAGGTCAGTGGTTTATTGGGAAAAGTGACACAGACTCCCCATCGAGGTGTATGAGCATATCAGCTGGTGAGACACAGGGGAAACTGCTCATCTTCAGCAGCTTTTGCCTGTCCGTCGTTTCTGCTGTTTTATGACATTGTTTGACATTTGCTCCGTCAGGCTGATAAATCAGGATACGTTCCCGGCTGTGAAATGTGTGGAAATCTCAAAATTTCACAGGAGTAGGACATAACTCAGCACTGATTGCATCTGGATTAGAAAGAAATTGATTGTTTGTACCAGAATTGATACGCTGACCAGCAAAAATGATGGATCTTGGTTGAATGCCAAAGCTCGGGAAGCACAGGAGTGTGTAACTTGTTCTTGTAAGTGTTGTGTCATTGTTGTGTGAAAGCATTGACACTTCATTATTTTTGTAAATCTTTGTAGCTTTTCTCATTCGTGCCAGGAACGGTTGTGGTAGCCTGGAATAATCAGTGACTGCAAATGATTTATTTGGCAGTGATGCTGGACTTATGAAATTTTTGAATTTGTCGCCCAGCCCCCAAGAAAAGGTCACAAAATGCATGTCCACTTTGAACAGAACACATATACGCGGACAGATTCGAACTTTCATTCACTGTCATGGATGGGCAAAGTACCCGACAGCCTGCCAGATGAGGGGGGCGGATGGAAGCTGAACCGTGCCCAGTACTACATGGAAGGATGGCTAGCCAGTGGTAATGGAAAAGGTGTGGTTGGCATAACCTTCACAACCAGCCATTGCCAGAAGTATGAAGCACCGCCACGTTCCAACTTTAACCTCAGAGGTCACCGCTGTGAGGTAAGGATATAACTGTGACTGGCTTTGCTATCCCTGTGAGGACTGTTCCAAATTGAAAACAGATGTCTGTGAGGAGTTGGTAATGCATGTGTATATGATATATATATTATATATATGTACGATTACATACCCATTGTATGCTGTGCTACATATTGAATAAGCAGCAGTATAGCATCTGAAGCACATTGAGTTGCAGTTTGTGTGTTCTTTACATCATGGTGTTGAAGGATTTATGACATTGAGTGTGGTTGTACTTGTAGTATTTGCTCATAGAAACAGTGAGCACAGATTTCTGTAAGTTCATATATATATATATATATATATATATATATATATATATATATATATATATATATATATATATATATATAATTTCATTCAGTAGATAATTGATCTGAAGACAGGTGCAATACAGCTGTGAAAAGCATAGCTTTAGATGCAATTAATATATATCTATGCAAATCAGTTTTTGTGTTTGGTCTCTCAGTTTGATTCAGGGTCCTTAGGTCTGCCTATTCTGCCTATCTCATGAGCACCAGTCTACACTGAGTGACAGATCTATGTCAAATCATGACCACACTTATACTTACCATTTTAATAGGTCAGTCAATCAAATGCTATCTGTATGGCACAAATTCATTAGTAAGCACCTCACATAATATTGTAAAACACAAAACACACCCATACATGTACTTAAGTTAAAATAATATACAGTTTATGTAATAATAGTATGTAATAGCAGTAGAATAGAACTAATTAACTGTGCTTTGTTGATATAGCAAGTAGCTATGTCCAAAATGTGTACAGGTTTGTGCCTGTTGGGGGGGGGGGGGGGGGGGGGGCAGAGAAAGGCTTCAAGATGAATATTACAAAACTTTGTGTTCAGGTGAATTTGCGTTGCAGCTTTAGTTGGTACTATTGTTTTGTATAATTGTGCCATCACCAGTTGTGGCCTTTTTGTACATTTCTGATGTCTTGTCCAAGAATTTTGTCATGGTAAAACTAAGAATTGTTCAATCGCTACTGATAGTACTATCTCACTACAGAGTACAGTACCAGTACATACCCAGCCCCCAAGAAAAGGTCACAAAATGCATGTCCACTTTGAACAGAACACATATATATATCATATATATATATATATATATATATATATGCAGACAGATTTGAACTTTCATTCACTGTCATGGATGGGCAGCCCCCAAGAAAAGGTTTTTAAAAAAAAAAGTGGGCCAAGTTCATGGACACTTTCGGGAATAACAACTGAAAAAAATAAGGAAAAAAACAACCAACCTCAGACTAGGAGTTGAAGGAGTCATGATAGATTGATGCTAAATTAAGAGACAGAAAAGTCTCAGTAAGGTACTCATTTCATCAGTGGATATTGAAATTCTGTAGCCACGTATATAGCATGGTCTGAATCTTTTAAGCCGAGCCGAGATGGGAGCATTTCAGTAGCACTAGCGGAAGGTGTGACCAACGACACCGCTATAGTGAAAACTATTGATTTATGCACTTAAACTAAGATTAGAATCACTGGAAGAAGATATATTGATAAAATCTCTGCCAAATGAGTGTTGATCACCACATGTGCTCCTAAATCAGTGTCCTGTGCATCTTACTGAAGTTACTGATTAGCCAGAGCGTGGTCAGCTTCAGATCTGCTTCACTAATCCTGCAAGATCCCACATGATCTTTTGCCAGAGACTTCACAGTGCTGCTGACGGGTAATTTCACACTGGTAGCCATACTAATGAGAAGAGGGATTATTCTTGGATGTGGATGCTTGTTTTCATTATCCTGACTACACTGGTGGCAAGCCAAGAGTGAATAATGAAATTACATGAATTAGAGAGAGAGAGAGAGAGAGAGAGAGATATCACTGTGCACCAGTGTACAGTGTGCTGGTACTATGTTGGTAGTAGAAGTTGAGACTGAAATTCAAAGCTAGGGTCACCAGATTTTCATTAATTTGATCTTGTACAATTGTAGAAGAACTGAAAGGAGAAAAAATTGGTCTGTAAAACAGTCATAAAGGTTGCAATACATCATTTCATGTAATTTCACAATTGATCATTTATTATCAATTTCAATATATATTTAAAAAATATCTCCCTGATATAACCATACTGGTTGACTGGGCATAAAACACCAAGTTACTTACTTCAATCATTTTTTATCAGAGGGCATATAAAATTATGATAAACAATAGTATTTATTACAGAACCAAGAACAGAAGACAAAATATGACATCATTATCTTCCCCAGAAAAAAACCCACAACAACCCCAGAATGAAACAATACTGCATAATGCTACAAATGCATATAATATTGCTATACATCATACATGTCATATTTGTAAGGCATGAGCCAGGAAAAGAGTGTGTTGTGTGTGTGTTTATGACAGTGTGTGCGTGTGTGTGATTGTGGGTGTGGGGTGGCTGTGCACGAGTTACAATATTACATTTATAACTATATTATTTGAGGTTTCATGTATACATACATTTTCTCAGTCTTGAAAAAAACACTATGTGCACCCTTGTCAGTGAGATACTGCAGTATAGAAATTACCAATATATATATATAACACCTTTGTCAGAGAGATACTGCGGTATAGAAATTACCTATTATTATATATATTATATATATATATATATATATATATATATATATATATATATATATATATATATATATATAAGAGAAGATTATGCTTATAAATTATTTTAATCATCAAAACACTTCTGTCATCGTTGCTTATTTGGAGGCTGTCATCGTTGCTTATTTAGAGGCTTCACATGGGATTTTAAGCATGCATAACACAACATGAGACTAAAAACATTTAATTTTGTAGAAAACATAAACATACATGCATGCGCTTTTGCCAGTTTGTTCGTTTGCTATTCTGTCTTGCATGCATGTAAATTGTAGTGTCACGAGAGGCAAAACAGTAACAACAAACATTTACGCAGTAGCTCTCATAAATTATAACATAACTATCTCATTAGATAAAATGCAACTGACCACGATAAGAAGGCAATGCACAAAGAGTAGGACACTGGGGGAACTCAGAAGTGGTGAATTTACGGCGACAGTGGATTACAATCAAGCATAGACCATTTTGCTCCGCATAGGTTTTTGAAAATATCTGCGACAGAAGCTGTCAATGGCGTCATTAAACTTTTTTTAAATAGAAAAGAAAAGAAAGAATTTTCAAGGATAGCCAGCCGTAAGAGTCGCGCTTACGAATTTAACTGTTTCGGCTATAAACGGACGAAGCTCGAACTGTGATCAATATTTTGTAACGAACTTTTTCGAGAGCTGTGGATAGCATAAGCTAATTGTCTTTGATTTTGAACAGGAAATCGTTATTTTGCACAGGACTGTCGTTTATCCCGTCTGACGATGATTCGATTTCGAGACCGGAATCCTCTCTGTCTCGCTCCCAGCGTTCTTGCTGCTGGGCCTCCACTTATCGTACAGTTATTTCTCAGCTTCCTCCTCTCGAGGCTCCCGCAGTGGGGTATTGCGGACGCAGAAGTCAAGGTTCCCGCTGTTGAGAGCCCAGATTTGGCAAATGTTCTCCCTTTGGCACGGAGTAGCTGAGAGAGAATATAAATATAAATTATGTAGCCACGCATGTTTCGCTCACTGCTGGTAATTTCTTCCTTGTTCTAATTTCTACGTTCCCGGTTCATTCACCTTTATTTTTCATTTTTGTTTTTTCATATCGTCTGTCTACATTTTAACTGCATTAGTTTTGGCTAAACCAGGCCACCCTGTTCAGTATATTCAAAAGCGACATAAGCAGGTTCGTATGGTGAGTGTCGACGGAAGTCATATGACTAGATATCAAAACCGCGATTTGGCAGAGCTCAGGAGCAGTGTGAAAGTTGAGGTGGCCGTCCTGGGCTCCGTTGGTTAAAGTGTTGCTTTACGTCCACAGAAACCGTAGGCTTATTAGGGACGGGAGCCCAGGACGTCCACCGCGACTTTCACACAGCTCCTGAGCTCTGACCTGGGCTCCCCGTCCCTGATAGTCCTTAGAGTCTCTGTAGACGTAAAGCTATGTCATTGAACTTGTCAGAGCTCAGGAGCTGTGTCAAGGTCGAGGTGGCCGTCCTGGGCTCCCTGTCCCTGATAGTCTCTGTGGTCTCTGTGAACATAAAGCAACACTGAACTCGAACTCGTAATTTTGCGACTTTATTCTGAACTGTTGTAAAGGAATTTAGAATGTGAAATGCGTCCTGAGGTGACCCTATGCGGTTGCCGGGACGTTAAGTTCCAAGAACTAACCGCTCGCGGTTGGGTACTGTGGACGCAGAAAGTCCCGTTTCGTCTACAGAGCTATTAAAACTTCTCGTAAATACAAGACACCAACAACTAAAACAAACATATTAACAAACTTGAGTTAATAATGATGGCTTCGTAGGCTTTGTCTTTTTGCCAGGAATTCTACACTTGTTAATTTCTGCCTTCTTACTGTAGGTTACTCAAGACAGGAGCAGGGAATACTACTTTGACCTGTGATTTGATTAGTTAGGCAGTGATCGCGCGAGACATTTTTCAAACCGGTACGAACATCAGATGGTACGAAAGTTGTTCACGGAAACTGGTCAGATAATTACTGTGACCGCTCAGGTACATGGCCGTCCATACCACTACCAGAGCTGTACTAGCAAACTCCCAGCTCCCATCCCCGTCTAACACACACACACACACACGCACGTATGCACGCGCACCACACGCACTCTCTCACGAGTCACTGGTGCGTTTGTTGATTTTTGGAACCGTTGAAACAAAATAACAGCAGTCTGACCGATTGCTGAATAATTTCTGTTTCCGGTATATGCTTATCTTACCCGGTTAGATACTGGAAATTACATCGTGTTAACGCGAGCTCTGGTTATGTTTTTGCCCTGGTATGACCTTCGTGGTTGACTGGGCCTTTACCCCCATCATTGCCACAGCCTGTAAAAGTTCCGGTCTGAAAGATGCACGGGCGCACCTAAAAAAACAGCATATTTTCCGGTCCTGTAACACATCTATTTTCAATGCTATACGCTTTATTGAAAATCCTTTCACGTGCCAGTTCGAAAAAGAAAACAAAAAGACTTAAAGATTTTAAATTTCGCACTTTTATCGGTCGCTTTCAAGGAACATCATGGCAGTGAAGGGGTCAATATACCCGGAGGCAATTAATCGGCCAGCTACTTTAGAGTTAGACTGTGGCACCGAGTAGACGATCACACCCATGGGACAACGTCTCTGCAGCGTAACTCGCTTGTTGGCCATATCTGGGGCTGTAGCAAAGCGCGGGTCAGCCGCAAGATTATCGTCTCCCATGTGCGCTCGCATGGTGACGCTGGCACAGTTTTGGTCAATGCAGTGGCGAGTGCACAAGCTAGTGAAGTCGCTCGTCGCATAGTTTGTGCAGTACCGAGTGAGTCATCGTTCGTTGTTCACGTACCATGAGACGAACGCTCACGTGTGCCGTTTGAAAACGGCGGCGCGCAGAACATTTAACGAGGCTGACACTCATAATGAAAAAGTGCTGGGCAGGTTAGCAAGCAGACGTGGCTAGGTTCAAATCCATTTTGGGGTCGCCTTTAAAAAAAATATTATTATTATTGATCGCTTTTATAAAGCGTCATTCTCTGCTCTCTGGCAGACTCACTGCGCTCATGTCGCTTGTGATTCTGAATGAGTGACTGTATCCTTTTTCTTTTTAGCGCGTATTTTTAATATCCACCGAAGTGGTGTACTGACAGCGCTATTTGGATGCTGCATCGCTGATGCCACGTGAAACTGCTGCCGTCTCGGTGCAATTTCTGGGTACACTGTTCTTCAAAAACTAGTTCCTGGTCGCTTCCGTTTATATCGACCATGGTTATGGAAACATTAAAATGGCTTCTGGTGGTGACAGTGGAGCGTTGAAGCATAATTAGCTCCCTTGTCTCTCCGGCTCCGACCTCCTGGGATTTCGGACCGCTACGCCTCGTTCGTGGCTCAGTCGGCGTTATGAATACAAGCCTAACAAACCAACAGTTTCGCTGCGGAACCTCTTTGAAACGGCACACGTGCGAGCCACGATGACTCACCTGGAACTGGAAAAAATGCGTGCCAAGTGTGGAAATGAGTTGTGACCTGTCATAGTGCTCAGTCGCGCATTATACAGGTTTGGGGGGGGGGGGGGGGCGGTGCTGGTACCTTTGAAAACAATTTTTGTCGGTTGTTTAGAGCGTTTATGCTGATGTTATTGTCCTTTCATTTGTGCGTCCATTTGCCAGCCTGTTTATATATAATATAACGTGTATATATATATATATATATATATATTATTATATATATATATATATATATATATATCTACTACCTTTCTCAACCCACTTGTCGAGCATGGGGTACCATAAAACCAAAGTTATTGTTTGGGTCTGGGTTAACATTTGTTTCTGTGTTTTCGTTTCTATTGATAAGCTTAATCTTTCGTACTTCACGTGCACGATTCTTTTGGAAAGATGAACATTTTTATTTATCGGCTTCTGCTCGGACGAGACCTGACTCCACAGAGACGGGCGAGGTTGGCAAAAAGCAGGGCTAGCTGGAGCCCAACCCCTCGGGGGTTCTGACGAAGCTCTTCGATTTGTTATGTGACCTTTTTACCGCAAGTCCCCGCCAGAACCAGCTTCTGACATTCAGCATGCAACCAAGTGTAAGATGACAGCGCAGTACCACTGGACTCGGCTACTCACAGACACTACAGCAAGTGTAGGGTAGTGTCTCGGGGCTGCCGGACATTTTTACACAAGCTAGCTGGTTTGGTGCAAGTGTGTGTTGAGGGCAAACACCAAGCATTGGGTTACGAGACATCCTTCCTCCAACCACTGCCATAATTGATTACTTCATAGGTCTCGGAAAAACTGTCAGCTAACGGACAGTTCTTCGTTGGTGCTTAAATGGCAGTAAGTTTATAATGTTAGACAAAGCAAATTATATCAGTGCTTGTCCTGTGCTTGGAAGAATCAAGCACTGGACAAGACAAAAACAGATAAGTGGTTTGACTCTCCATCTCATTTTTGATCAGTTTTCACCGTTTAACTGTTTTTTAAGTGTCGTTTTGTAGCTTGATAAAGGAGATTACCCCCGAAAATTCACATGTTGTATTTTGTCCTAATAAATAGCGTTCTTTTGAGCCTCTTATGTGTTTGGATCTTGCAATAAAATCAGCAGTCGGTTTTGTGGATGTTTGCTTTTGAACTCTATAACTAGCTGATCTCGCATGTTACTAGTAAGTACTATTTATTACTACATGATAACGGGTCGTGTTTCTCAAAGAGCAGACCTCAGACTCAGACTACCAAAATTAATGTTCACAATGAAAGCTGATCCCGCGTGGTAGTAAATACTATTTATTACTACGTAACATTGGGTCGTGTTTCTCAAAGAGCAGACCTCAGACTCAGACTACCAAATTAATGTTCACAATGAAAGCTGATCCCGCTCGGTAGTAAATACTATTTATTACCACGTAACAACAGGTCGTGTTTCTCAAAGAGCAGACCTCAAACTCAGACTACCAAATGTTCACAATGAAATGCGATGGTTTCCGCTTCCTCTTTGAGGCCATGTCTGGGCACTTCGGATGCTGCGCTTTACTTTACTGTATAGAAAATGTTCTGTTTTTATTACTGAAATGATTGATAGTATTAATGATAAGTTATACTTTAGTGGATCAGAGTTTAGAAAGAAACAGATATATAAATGCATGTACTAATTTGTTGTGGTGGTGGTGGTGGTGGTGGTGGTGGTGGTGGTGGTGGTGGTGGTGGTGGTGGTGGTGGTGGTGGTGGTGGTGGTGGTGGTGGTGTGTGTGTGTGTGTGTGTGTGTGTGTGTGTGTGTTTATATCACAGTTGGAAAGAAGGAAGGGAATTGATTTTTAACGCCCAGTCAACCATGACTGTTATATCAGGCCGAAACATTTTATTAGAACTCAATAAACGCTAAAAATGTACGTTATAACTGGCACATCGTCTGTTTAAGAAAGCAAAAACAAAAACATCCAAAAAGTAATAAAAACAAACCAACAAAACCAACAACTAACTTTACAAATTTCTTGATCTTCAGATAAATAAAGATGCGATCTTATGGTTGGGGTCCTACAACGGATATATATTTATGCAAAAAACTGATCTGTGCATCACCAATAATCCTTATATTCTGACGTACATTTAAAATTCCAACTCAATAAAAGATGACTTCGAAAGAAGTTGCTTGCTCGATGGAGGACATTCTCAGTGCTTGCCAAAATCTTGACTTCCTCTAAAAAAAATAAAAAATTGTTAGCACTAGTTATACAGACAGACAGTAAAACTATGGTGCGTATATATATATCAATAAACTACATAAACAGCTGTTGGGATTCGGGAAAATTCTAAAAAAATTGTGGTTGCCATTTTTGTTTGCTTTGTGTTGTGTAGTTTAGTTGTCAATTTTAAAACATGAAATTGTATACTTTAAGCCAAAATAACCCACACACGAGGGATTCTGATTCGGTAATTCTCTGAAGTGAGAGCGAGTACTTTACTGGAAGTCGAGTATACGTTTGACTTTGAGTGATCTACCAGAACCGAGAAGACCGTCGGACATTAACTACATTAGTAGGAAATGACTGTTAACGATAAGCGTGTTGAAGAACAATTTTCAAACTCCTTTAGATCTAGCTGCTTTCTGTTCAAAGCGAAATGCTAACGGATGTAGGCCTAAATGCGCGTGTCATCGATCGACCTTTTACTTTCACGCTTAACTTCGTCTTCCTTTTGAACCACATTATGTGCTGGTTGTGACGCATATTAACTCACAAGGCCCGTTCTAACGATGTATTCAGTCGTCCTCGGTTGTGGTTGCAGTAGCGACTCCCAGCATCGCCCTGATATAACCGTACCGGTTGACTGGGCGTGAAACACCAAGTTACTTACGTTCCCCAGCGAGGTCACCCAGTCTGTGCAATTTGCTCAGTGACAAAATTGCATCTTATAGGGCGAGAGGATTGCGTTTGTTTTCGTTCCTGTCCTCAGTGACTCTGACGATTCCATCAGTTTCTCCAGTCTCGGGTTGGCAGGGCCATCTTATAGGATACGTTCTGAATGTCCAGAGCGTTTTAGTTATTCTCGGGTGAACCTCCAGACCAACGACAGTTTCTCCGGCTACAACCGATGTGTGTCAGAGGCACATGCAGTGCTCACCAGTGTGGTACAGACCGGTTTGGTGGCTGCATGCCCGTGACAGTGGTGTTTTGTTGTTGTTTTTTACACGTCTGGCGTCCATTTGTGTAATTCAAAAGCATACATTCTGCTCTTTTTTATGTGAGCTCAGTACGTCACGCGCGCACACGCACGCACACACACACGCACGCACGCACGCACACACACACACGCACACACACACACGTCCAACGGACGCTGCGAGCACGCGATTAGAACGTACTTCTCTTCTTCTTTTTCACTCCTGGAAGGGAAAAACAACAGGACGCTCAGATCACGCGACAACTAATTTGATTTCGTGACAGCTCACTTCGCTCTGTCTTTAACTAAGCCTCCAGAAACTCCAAAAAATCCATCCATCTCTCTCTCTCTCTCTCTCTCTCTCTCTCTCTCTCTCTCTCTCTCTCTCTCTCTCTCTCTCTCGGTCGCTGGTCTGTGTGTCTGGATGTCTCTCTCTCTCTCTTCTTCTCTCTCTCTTCTGACTCTCTGTCTCTGTCTGTCTGTCTGTCTGTCTGTCTCTCTCTCTCTCTCTCTCTCTCTCTCTCTCTCTCTCTCTCGCTCGCTCTCGCTCTCTCCGTCGTCCCTCTCTACATTACATCTCACAGCCTCAGACAGTGTCTGTTTATTTCTGCGCCAGGCACAAACATGACGGGAAATTGTGATTGGCTCGACGTGTGTGGGGGCGTGTTGCCTATTCGATCTTCACACTCAGATTTTTCCGTGTTTGTCTGTGGTTGGCTTAGTTATTAAGATTGACATACTGCACTGTTATCTTGCGTCAGAAAGACGGTAGTAACGGTTGACACGACAGGCGTTAGTACTTACTGGCTTGTTTGATAACTAGTAGTTGTACAGTAGGTTGTTGGCTTACATTACGGACGTCAATGTTTTTGCTTTATTAGTACCACATGTATTACCCCGCCCCCCCCCCCCCCCCCCTCCGCACCCCCCCCCCCTCCCCCCCGACATACCACTACCACCACCACCACCGTTTCGCCTCGTTCCGTCCAAAACACCCCTCTTTCCCTGTTATCCATTATTATCGTAAATCTAACCTTGCCATTCATTTTTTCTGCTGTCGGCTCTGGCGTGATCAGCATTTCTTTTTCCCTGTGAGCGCTGTGGAAATGAAGAAATCGACACGCAGCTCTTTTGCTTGTCTTTAATTTCCTGTGAAAGTTGGGCCAGCTTCTCCCTTCACTCTGCAATGTCTCTGGCTTCCTTCGGCAGCCATTCATTAGCTGAAGACACAGCTCTCCTGCGTCAGTCGTGACGGGCAGCAGCCGGTGGCTAGTTGTTGTTATCCGTCCTTCGTTTTTCGTTAAAGTCCTCGAACACCTAGGCGTATAAAGTAAAGGGACTAGCGTTAGATATTGTAAGCTATATCAATTTAATTGTTGTTATCCAGTGGGCCGCTGTTTATTATAACCCCCTCCCCCCCATCACAATCCCTACTCCTTTACTAGTTAATTGGAGGGGGGGGGGGGGGGTTACATTGATTGATTGATCGCTTTTGTGTAGCGCTATTCTCTGCTTTCGAGGAGACCTACTTGTCGCATGTTGCTCTTAATGACTGACTGTAACGTTTAGCCTATAGCGGGTTTTGAATATTACTGAAGTGGTGTACTTACAGCGTATTCGCTTCAGCGTTACATGGCTGGTCCCACGTGAAACTGCTGTCGCATCGGCGCACGGTCTGTGTACACCATACCGCCATGCACCAGTTCACAGTGTCATTTAAATCAAAGCCACATACGTATATAGGTGCATATGTGTTCAGCTCTAGCCTGCCACCTGCACTTTTTGCAGAAAGACCGAGATCTTTTACGGGCTACTGTTGTAGCACGGGGTGAAACAGATACCGAAATACGAGTCAACACAGAAAGCTGACCTTGGAGAAGAAAATTCTCCCCCTGCTCCTGCAGGGACTCGAACCCGCGACATTTCGATCACGAGTCTGGTGTTCTACCACTGAGCTGTTCGCGCTCCCTGGAATTGAATCATCTTGTCCGTATGTACATCCTCATGATGTCTTCTAAAACGCTAGAACTGCATCAACGAAACTGGATATAGAATAAGAATAATATAAATTGCGGTCATTTCTGTAGCGCCGTATCTCACCGACAAGGGTGAGCACAAGGGCGCTTTACAAAATGAACAATAATAATATATATATATATATATATATATATATATA
>JABMCL010001328.1:67500-70000 GCA_018857735.1 Alviniconcha marisindica
AACAACAAAACCAAAAAACCAGAAATATAAATAAAAACAGCAGAAGCAAGGCAAGGTGTATTGACAGTGATGAAATCGATTCCCGAGGCTTTTCTGTTTAGAAAGCAAAGCATGCTACGCGAGAACGGTTGAGCTAGTCGAGACAACCCGTGATCTTGTTACCGGTTTGGGGGGGCCCTTTCTGTCTTTGAGGCTGTGCACACACAATTGCAGTTAGATTCCAAACAGAGCCATAATTTGTACCAACGCATGGAGAGGCGAATGTTATCTAGAGATACAGTCCTGTTAATTCTGTGTCAGTGCATAGCTCAGATGTATGTGTGTGTGTGTGTGTGTGTGTGTGTGTGTGTGTGTGTGTGTGTGTGTGTGTGTGTGTGTTGTTTTATTGTAACAATAAACAAAAAACAACTGTTGGATGTGGGATGTTTTTTGTTTGGTTGTTTTGCATGTTTCCGTTTGGCAGCGTTGCAGAACATTTGAAAGTTACTAGTTAGTAAGTCAACGTCGGTGCTGTCTAAAATCTTTCTGTTGTGAACGTGAAACTTTTAGGTTTCGCGTAGCAACGTTTCTGTTTCACACAGCTTGTCTGTTTATGAGTATGAGCAAGCCTTTGTTCCCCCCACCCCCCAACTCCCTTGAGTTATTATGCATACAATGTAGACTTGGGGGGTGGGGAGGTATGCGTAGTGGGGTGCGCACACGCAACACACGATGTCATGCATGCTTCATTCTCATTCGTCAAATCCAGCAGATAATCTTTCTTTGTGTGTGTGTGTGTGTGTGTGTGTGTGTGTGTGTGTGTGTGTGTGTGTGTGTGTGTACTGTTTTTGTTGTTGTTTTTGTATTTAATGTTTATGTTTATTTGAGTGAACATCACAGCATTGGAAGCGGCGTGCCAAACGAGCCAGTTTGGTGCGCATGCCATTAGAAGGCGGAAATGGCGCGTCCCTGCAGACCTCCGCGTGGACAGGGATGGCTGTGCCGATGACGCCCGCAGAGGTAGAACAGCGTGGTGAGAAATGGATCGGTATCCGTGCCATCGGTCAGAAACGCGGCCACACTCAAACAATGAAATTACACTGCCCTACCCGAGAGGAAGAAAGAAGATAAAATGGGTGCATTCATTTTAGGAAGGGGGCAGGAAATGGGAATCGTTTGATTAGGGGGCGTGGTGGCTCAGTTGGCAGAGCGTTGGACCAAGGACGTTCACACTGTAAGTATAGCGTAAGTCCACGGTCTTCAGTGGAATGCTAGCGCGGGTTCGATTCCATCCACCTAAAGTGAGAGCGAATTTTTCACTGCAGGCTCTCTTACGGTGTTCAGATTTAGATTCAAGTTTTTAAATTTTTATTCAGACACACAACACGGACACACACATGCACGCACGCACACACGCTCGCACGCACACACACACACACACACGTACGCACGCATGCAGACACACACGAACACATATGCACCAACTCAAACACGCACACGCATATACCCCCCACTTCCCCTACACACACACACACCACCACACACACACACACACACACACACACACACACACACACACGCACACGAACACACACACACACAATCTTCCTCATCTGGGCGTGCTTGCGGCACTAGGGGAATGGAAACGCGTGAAAGACATAAATAGCCACACGTACACACTCACACACACACACACACACACACACACACACACACACACACACACACACACACACACACACACACACACACACACACACACACACACAATCTTCCTCATCTGGGCGTGCTTGCGGCACTAGGGGAATGGAAACGCGTGGAAGGACATTATAAATAGCCATGATCCGGAAGCAAGTCAAAGCCTGGGAGATTGGATGGCACGGTTGCAAAAAAGGTCATTTTCACTGGTCCCCAGGGTCAGCCCGCCAGACTGATAGAAGCGTTTTGTGACCTTGGCGCCAGCCTACTGATCGTTCTGAAGATAAGCAATACGTACGGCTCGGCATTGCAGGCCATTGCATGAAATGGAGCCCATGAGCTTTGTATGCAGAGATAAGGACACACGTTTTTCAGCCGGAGTTGGACATTTCGTATTGTACGACTTCTTCATCCTGATGGAACTAACCTACGCGGCTGTCTTGGCGTTGCGTATGAAGTGACTAGCGAACTGTGTTACACACAAAACAAAAAGAACATGGACGTGATAACTATTATGATTTGATGTGTGCGTGATTTCTCTTTTATGTTACTGCTCCTGTTTCTGGGGACGCGGCTTTTTCTTTTTTTAAATCGGACAGTAATATAAAATCCGCAATATCTTGTCTATAATTGTTACAGCTCCTGTTTCAACTGGAATAGTAAGAAAACACGAAATCAGATTCTGTGCCCCCCCCCCCCCTCCCCCCCCCCCCCCCCCCCCCCCCCTTTATATATATATATATATTTATTTTATGAGAAGATTAATTGGAATTTTGGTGTGTGTGTGTGTGTGTGCGGGGGTGGGGGGAGAAACACTTAATTG
>JABMCL010001328.1:75000-92500 GCA_018857735.1 Alviniconcha marisindica
TGGATAAGACCCCACTGTATCACAGGTTAACGTTCCGAAAATCACTTCCCATAGCATTTCAGTATAAAATCAAGCGGACGTTTCCAACTCTTAACTTCGAGTTCTTTACTGGTTGGACAAAGAAACGAACAACAGACCGCGTCTGGCGACAGACCGCGTCTGTGAGAACGTTACAAATCTTGATTCTGAGCATTGTAGGAACTGGAAAATTGAAATCTCTGAGGAGTCTAAGAAAATAAATTGCATAAACCGGACAGCATTTTAAGCGGGTGCTGATGCTGACTGGGTTTCAATGAAAGTGCATGCTTTTGATCTAAGGGGGCTGCTGGGGGGTTGCACGTGTCTTTCGTGTGATATCAGAATGGATTTGCCAGTAATTGGAGGCTTCACGAGATGTGACATTTGACATTTGAAAAAGAAGCCGCCTAGATGTGTCCAGAACGTCACTTTTATTTGTTTCTGTTTTTATTTATTTACTTATTTTATTTCCAGAGTATTTTGTGACAGAAGCTGCGCGTGTGGTTTACATAACAGAAATAAAACGATTTTAATGAAGCATCTTCAGTCTCTAATACAGTGGAAGCCCTGACGAAAAGCCATCCTGATCACCCCACTTGTATGACCATATGTTCTCTGAAACTTCCCCCTTCCTTTCCAGGATGCCCGTAAAAGACATATTGCATTGCATCCTTGTATGTGCCAGTGGTGGTCAGAGTCAGGCATTGCGAAGGAACTTTCTGCAGGTGCAGAAATGTTCTGCGTATTACTTTATGAAGTTATAGTTACTGAGGTAGTTCTCGATGTCGGCTGTACAGGTAGAATCTTTGCAGTCTGAAGCAGAACGAGGCCCATAACGCTTGTGCAGAATCAACACACTTAAGGGAGTTAATTAGCGCTCGAAATACCTCACACAAACACAACAACAAAGACCTGAGTCGCCTACGGTAACTTTCACCAGGCTTGCGAGTTAAAAAAAGAAGATTTTTTAAACTTGTACAGGGTCACAGGACGATAGATCTGAAGTGAAAAGTTTCACAATTGCTTGGTTCTGAAAAATGGGAGGGGTGGTCACGGGGACGGTGATTTTTTTAGAATTTTTTTTTTTTTGGGTGGGGGGGGGTGGCTTATCGGGGATTCCACTAGTGTGTTAACAAAGGAAGTGAATTTACGCCAGCCAAAGTTTCGTGTCCCAAGCGAGGAGCGAAAAGATGCCCCTCTCCCGGAGCAACTGCAGGCCAAACCAAGACCCAGAGGATGTGATTTAGTGGTATCCACGCTCCTTCCGTACTCACTGCTCCCCTGACTGAAGCTTTAATGTGACGTGGGGCTAAAATGTGGTCCAACCGGTGGAGTCATTTAACAAGAAGGAAGTAAGCGGCCAGTGTGATTTAAGTCATTTACAATACGACTTTATTGCCAAGTGACAAAAGCACAAGGAATGCGTTGTGGTGCCAAGTACACTCACTTCATACTCAAGGAGGCTACTTCACGCCAGATATGAAAAAGTTAAGACACAAGAGAATATTGGGGAGGAGAGGTGGGGGGGGGGGGGGTAAAAATAGGAGTGGGTGTGGGTGTGTATCCTTATGTCTTTGTAAGAACTCTGGAACGTGTGTGTGTGTGTGTGTGTGTGTGTGTGTGTGTGTGTGTGTGTGTGTGTGTGTGTGTGTTTTCTTTCTTTAATTAAGTTGTAAAGGGCTTTGAGTCGCTGAAAATGCTCTGTAAATTTTCTGTAATTAGCATTGTTTAGTAAGTGGGCAAAAAGGAAGCGCAGCGGTTCAGTGGAACAGACGTAACCAGACAATCCACAGTAAACTCAGAGCATAATGATAATATATTATTATTTATGGCGTCCCATCTCGTAAGAGACCGGAGTTGTTACAAAGACACACACACACACACACACACACACACACACACACACGCACACACACACACACACACACACACACACACACACACACACACACCACACACACACACACACACGCACGCACGCACGCACGCACGCACGCACGCACAGCACACACACACACACACACACACACACACACACACACACACACACATGCATACTACAAATACAAACATTACTGGTGATGGGTTGGTACAGTGAGAATTAAGACAGAAAACCACAGATCAGTATGCAGAAGAGCAGAGGTGGGTTTTCAGTTTTGATTTAAAAGAAGAAGAGAAGAGAGCGAAGACGAATGCCTGAAATAGACAGGAAGAGAATTCCAGATCGCAGGTGATGATGATGATGATTGTTTTTATATAGCGTTATTCTCCGCTCTCGAGCAGACTCGCTGCGCTCGCATGTGATTCTACATGAGTGACTAGCTTTTTATAGCGCGTTTTTGAATATCCACCGAAGTGGTGTACTTACAGGCGCTGGCATGGCTGGTGCTACATGAAACTGCTGCCGTCTCGGCGCAAGTTCTGTGTACACCATACAACCATGCACCATGTCACTTCATGCAAAGCCACATACTTAAGGTGTATGCGTGTTTAGCTGTAAACTGCCACCTGCACTTTGACAGAATGACCGGGATCTTTTACGTGCTACTGCGGTAACACGGGAGTGGAACGATACCGAAATAAGAGTCAGCACAGAAAGTTGACCCTGGAGAAGAAAATTCTCCCGCCGCTCCTGTAGGGATTCGAACCCGCGACCTTTCAATCACGAGTCCGTCGCTCTAACCACTGAGCTATCCCGCTCCCCCATGTATTGAAAGAATCCCTCCATCTGAGAGCGTCTCTGGCCTAACTAGGTAGAAGGACGCGAACGTATCCCCACCCCTGTTTCTGGCGGCTAAAAATGTTGACCGTGGTGTGGACCCCACACCAGTGGAGTGACCGGCCAAGGAGGAGGAAGTGACGGTGCCAATGTGTGAAAGGAAAGAGAATTTTGCGTGCACGGCCGACATTGTATTGATCTGCAGGTCGATGCCAGCCCTAGCCTTGTAGTTACCATCAGCTACAAAATGTTCTCCCCCCCCCCCCCCTCCACTTAGTCTTGTAGTTACCATCAGCTACAAAATGCCCTCCCCTCCTCCTAGTCTTGTAGTTACCATAAGCTACAAAATGCCCTCCTGCCCCACCCTAGTCTTGTAGTTACCATCAGCTACAAAATGCCCTCCTGCCCCACCCTAGTCTTGTAGTTACCATCAGCTACAAAATGCCCTCCTACCCCACCCTAGTCTTGTAGTTACCATCAGCTACAAAATGCCCTCCTGCCCCACCCAAGTCTTGTAGTTACCATCAGCTACAAAATGCCCTCCTACCCCACCTTAGTCTTGTAGTTACCATCAGCTACAAAATGCCCTCCTCCTCCACCCTAGTCTTGTAGTTACCATCAGCTACAAAATGTCCCCCCCCCCCCTTCAGTCTTGTAGTCACCATCAGCTACAAAATGCCCTCCCCTCCTCCTAGTCTTGTAGTTACCATCAGCTACAAAATGTCCTCCTCCGCCCCCCCCCCTCCCCCTCCCCAGTCTTGTAGTTACCATCAGCTACAAAATGTCCTCCCTTTCCCCTCCCCATCCACACCTCCTTTGGGTGTTTCGGATTAGTGTGCTTACCGTATGACGGGTGGCACTGTGGTACAGACCTAATTACCCACAGGAGCAGGAGAAAGAACCCTACGGTCACAGGCCAGGTGTACTGGCAGCTACCTGATATTAATTAACAAAATTGTAATTACCAACAGATGTACTGGCAGCAACCTAATATTAAATAACAAAACTGTATTTACCAACAAGTGTACTGATGACCATAGCATTGAAGCGATGCGATGGGGTAGAGAGAGAGAGAGAGAGAGAGAGAGAGAGGAGAGAGAGAGGCGTTTTACAAATTTTCATTGTTATTATTATTTGTAATTATTACAGAAAACGTTTCCTCTGTGAAAACTGGGCTAAATTTAAATACAGCTTTGTGTTTTTCTCTCACTGTCAGGAATTCTACCTGTGAGATTACTGTGTGCACAGTCCATTGAGTTCTCTGTCTGTCTGTCTGTCTGTCTGTCTGTCTCTCTCTCTCTCTCTCTCTCTCTCTCTCTCTCTCTCTCTCTCTCTCTCTCTCTCTCTCTCTCTCTCTCTCTCTCTCTCTCTCTCCTCCACACACACACACCACACACACACACACACACACACACACACACACACACACACACACACACACACACACACACACACACACACTCTCTCTCTCTCTCTCTCTCTCTCTCTCTCTCTCTCTCTCTCTCCAAATCTTCAAAATCAAAATCTTGTGCAGAGGGAACACCGAATCAGACTTTCATTTGTGATTTGATGACTTCTGTTTCGCCTTGATATGACCAGCCTGCCGGATGACTTGGCGTTAAGTATCAAGAACCAATCAATTTTTATTAAAGTCTTAACGGTGGAGTGCCTACTGTAGCGACAAGAAGCTCGATCGTCTGCGTCCCTACTTTTTTCTTCTTCTTTTTGTACTTTTTTAAAATTCAGTTTTTAAGCATGTGAACATATATACATACACCAGGCATACACATAAATACAGAGTTAATATGTTCAAGCTATATAATGGAGTGAAAAATTCAGTAAGGACAAGAATATATAAACAAAGCTACAGACAGACACTCACAATAACAACAACAAGAAAGAATGAAAGAAAGAAAGAAAGAACGAAAGAAAGAAAACAGGCGCAGCAACATCAGTAACAACATGTAAAAAGGGAAGACGTCCCAAATTAACGTTGTACGTAGGACGTCATAAAGTGACTAAACAAGGCTAGCTGCTTGTTACACACCAAATGCGATGTTGGCAAAATGGAATTGATGCACAGGACCTGGCGATTTTGTAAATCTCTCCTCTCCGTGTATGAACGAAGCACTGTCTAAAGTGACCAAACAACGGCTATCTGCGTGCTGTGCGCCGGCTAGTGGTTTGGACAGTGATGTAGGCAAACTGAACTGCACAGCACCAACCTGCTTACGCACTCTGTCTCCACCTGTGCCGTGGGCTGTTTTAGTATTTATTTACTTGCAAACACTTTGCAGCTGATATTCCGTTTCTTTGCAATTTTTAAGTGGCATTTGCATTTTCCCCCCTCTCTCTCTCTCTCTCTCTCTTTCTCTCTCCACGCCCTCTGTGTGTGTGTGTGTGCGCGCGCGCGCGCGCGCGGGTGTGTGTGTATGTGTGTGTGTGTGAGTGTTGTAAAGCTTTTTCGGGAGGGGGGAGAGAGAGAGAGAGAGAGAGAGAGAGAGAGAGAGAGAGAGATGAGAGAGAGAAGCACACACAGAGAGAATGGTGGCGATGATCATAATGATACTTTATTATGCGAGAGATATTCGGTCAAAACTGATACGACAGAAACATCAGAACTGGCAAGAAGGGACCTTTCACTGCCAAGCAGAATCAGCATTAAAGGTATCGACTTTCAGCCAGTCCGATTCTCGGGCAAAAAACTGAAGTTGTTTTCTGTGATAAAATTTGCCCAGAACGTTATCCGGTGTCATATGAATTTATTCAGTATGTAATGAAACACGAAGGAAGACAGCTTCGATAATTTGTCATTTTTAAAGACAGTATTTGTGTTCTATGTATAAGGAAAATGATCCTGATACAAGATCAGAATTTATTCTGGATAAGGGGGAAACGGTAGACGTTAAAAAACAACTAAAAACACTTTCGTATTTTTCTACACATTAGGTTATTATAATTATACAGTTCAGAGCAAGTTTTGCTCTGAGCGAGTCTTTGTGTTGTGTGTGCAGATCCCCGTTATTTGGATGGTATGGAATGTCAGCCTTGCCGGAGATATTGCCTTTTTTTTTTTTTAAGAGCGATGTTTACATCGTTACGAATGTCCACCTTCAACGAGCCTTACCAGAGAGAGGAGGGAACTTACTGTTGTGTTGTCAGGACCTGATCAAGACTGTTAAGCAGAATCCACCCACCCACCCACCCGCCCCTTTAAAAAAAATGTTTTTTAAGAAGCCTTTTTACGCACGTTGCAGATTATTCTGGTCGCAGGAGTTAGTTACTTGTTATTTAACGCACATTGTCATTCAGCCGCAAAGACAAAAACAAAACAAAAAAACAACAACAACAAAACCACACACACAAAAAACGTAAGACATAAGAAGACAACTTTATTTTCTTGGTGTTGGTTCATTCTTTCATCAACGCTGTCACACACCTTTACAACAGTACAACTCCGTTACCGAAATCGAGCCATCGTGCCAAATGTTACTATTTAGCACTAAGCCCCTTCACGCCAATCAGTAAAGAAAGAAAAAGGTCGGGGTGTTGGGTGGATGGGGTGGGGGGGTAAACACATATAAGAACAGGACCGCGTAGGCTTACATGCGGCAAATACAATTAATGTCATAAAATACAACAGTAACAGCGGCAATTTAAAATTATTATCTAAGCACGACCGGCTTACGCCCAAGGCTGATTACTTTTCATAACGCAAGCCACTTTGTGTGTATGTTTGAAGAGGATTTGGGAACAAGCGTTTAAGGGGTAGGGAGGCAGAATTCCCGGTCCAGTGGGACGGGAAGTACCTTGGATCAGAGAGAATGTCTACAAGATGTGTTGTCATGGACTGATAAAGAGTTACGGTGGTCTGAGTGCTTTCAGTGTTGACTGAGACCCTTACTACCGTGCATGATGCAGGTGATTCTGGTCCAGTGGGACGAGAAGTACCTTGGTCAGAGAGAATTTGTGCAAGATGTGTTGTCATGGACTGATAAAGAGTTAGTCTGAGTGCTTTCTGTGTTGACTGAGACCCTTACCACCGTACATTTTGCAGGTGATTCTGGTCCAGCAGATCGAGAAGTACAGAGAGAATTTCTACAAGATGTTGTGTTGTCATGGACTGATAAAGAGTTACGGGAGTCTGAGTGTTTTCTGTGTTGACTGAGACCCTTACTGTCGTGCATGATGCAGGTGTTTCTGGTCCAGTGGAACGAGAAGTACCCTGGATCGGAGAGAATGTATACGAGATGTTGTGTTGTCATGGACTGATAAAGAGTTAGTCCGAGTGCTTTCTGTGTTGACTGAAACCGTTACCACCGTACATTTTGCAGGTGATTCTGGTCCAGTAGAACGAGAAGTACAGAGATAATTTCTACAAGATGTGTCGTCATGGACTGATAAAGAGTTACGGTAGTCCGAGTGTTTTCTGTGTTGACTGAGACCCTTACTGTCGTGCATGATGCAGGTGTTTCTGGTCCAGTGGAACGAGAAGTACCTTGGATCGGAGAGAATTTATACGAGATGTTGTGTTGTCATGGACTGATAAAGAGTTAGTCTGAGTGCTTTCTGTGTTGAATGAGAGTCAGACCCTTACCATCGTGCATGGCGCAGGTGATTTTGGTCAAATGAAACGAGAAATACCTTGGATCAGAGAGAATTTCTACAAGGTGTTGTGTTGTCACGCACTGATAAAGAGTTACGGTAGTCCGAGTGCTTTCTGTGTTGATTGAGACCCTTACTGTTGTACATGTTGCAGGTGATTCTGGTCAAGTGACACGAGAAATACCTTGCATCAGAGAGAATTTCTACAAGGTGTTGTGTTGTCACGCACTGATAAAGAGTTACGGTAGAGTGCTTTCTGTGTTGACTGAGACCCTTACCACCGTGCATGATGCAGGTGATTCTGGTCAAGTGGAACGAGAAGTACCTTGGAACGGAGAGAATGTCTACAAGGTGTTGTGTTGTCATGGACTGATAAAGAGTCCGAGTACTTTCTGTGTTGACTGAGACCCTTAATTACCATCGTACATGGACATGTTGCAGGTGATTCTGGTCAAGTGGAACGAGCCGTACCAGAGGCTGGCCACCTGCGACAGTCGTGGAGTCATCTTCGTCTGGATCAAACACGAGGGCCGCTGGTCCATCGAACTCATCAATGATCGGAACAGCCAGGTAGGTCCTTGATAGTGTCGGATTTCATTAATTTTTTATCCAATGGATCCGCGAAACCCTGAAAACGAAAGCTTGCATGATACCAAACTCTAGGCATCGCTTTCCAGTACCCAGCCTCCTCTTTGGTCTGCCGTGGGGGCGGAGGGGGAGGGGGATTTGAGCTAACTGGCTTTTTTAGTTGGTGCTGAAGTGGCAGTAACCTTGTAACAGACAACTCACATTTTGTTTAGGAGTTTCATTTGTAGCAGCTAGCAAACCTTACAGCAGCACAAACAATACCTGTCTTTGCCAAAACCGTTTGAATCGTGACGGAACCATTTTTCTTATCCGGGGCGGACGCGTCCGCTGTTTATGTGCGTGCTTCGACGCCGTTGTTGATTCCACAGTGTTAGTACCTAAGCCTTTCACAAATTGGAGGGCGCTGTTAGCGTGAGAACCAGGGGCGATTTGACAGACATATGTGCTGAAAAATAAGTAGTGGGGACGGGTGAGGACTGATGTGAAAAGGAAAGGAAAGAAGCAGGAGGGGCGAAGTGAAATAAACATGAAAGAGTTCGGAGCTCTGTGTGAACCGGTTTGGCTTAGCGGTAAGGCGTTAGGCTGGTTAGCAGAGGGACCTCGGTTCGAATCTGCTTCGGTTCTCCTTTCGCTTCAAAAATCGTGGTCTGTGGACACTGTCTTGTGTCTTTGTCCCTCACAATTAATGAAAACATTAAAATGGCTCTCACCGCTGCCCATCTTAATGCAGGAGTCATTCTGGTGGTGATAGTGTAGCGATAGGTATATAATCTCCTTCCCCCACCTCCATACTACCCTCCCCCCCCCCCCCTCCTTCTCCCCGTCCCTAATGAGCCTTATAGTTTCTGTGGACGTTAAGCACCATGTTTACTCATTTCGGAGCTCTGTCTTGGTGTGACTCGATAATAGAAATGGACTTGCTCGGAGCTCTGTCCTGGTGTGGTTCAATAATAATATTAATAGCCGTGCTTCTGTCTTATAGCGACTGCATCGCAGGTATTTTTACCCCGACAGAACTAATGCAATCCGCTCTTCTGCAAACACGAAATCACAAACCATGAGGCCTGACAGGACTTGCCCTAGCTGGTACCTTATACCTGTACTGGGAATTACCGATTCATAATCTGTTATGTGAGTAGGCATGGGTGAAAAGAGCTCAGAGAACTAACACATTTTTATCCCAACACTGTTCGGACAGAAACTGTTTTGTGCCTTGACGGTTATTGTAGTGGTGAACTAACAACAATAATACGTAGCAGTAATAATGATAATAATACTCGTCACCATCATCATTGTCATTATCCTCGTGGTGGTGATAGCCATGATGATAATCATGACTATGCAGAACATAGTGAATATGACTGCCATTGCTGTTACACATTATAAGACTATGGTTAAGCCAGAAATTAACCCGCCCACTGCCATTGGTGTTACACACTGTAAGACTATGGTTATGCAAGAAATTAACCCGCCCACAGCCATTGGTGTTACACACTTTAAGACTATGGTTATGCCAGAAATTAACCTGCCCACAGCCATTGCTGTAACACACTGGAAGACTATGGTTATGCCAGAAATTAACCCACCCACTGCCATTACTGTTACACACTGTAAGACTATGGTTATGCCAAAAATTAACCCGCCCCAGTGCCATTGCTGTAACACACTGTAAGACTGTGGTTACGCCAAAAATTCACCTGCCCCAGTGCCACTGCTGTAACACACTAAGACAATGGTTAACCCAGAAATTAACCCGCCCACTGCCATTGCTGTTACACACTGTACGCATTGTAAGACTGTGGTTATACCGGAAATTAACCCGCCCCAGAGTCATTTTAAAATTGCACCTGGAGCCCTTTTGGTGCTGTTGTTTTTCTGTTTTTAGTTTTTTACTGGAAGAAGGATCGAGCTGCCGTCGCCAAGCAGGTTTTAAGAGTTAAAATGCGAGATCCAAAACACAAAAAGGTTCAAACGAACGCTTATTTATTTTAACACGGACACACAGTATGCAAATTTTCGGGGAAATCCCCTTTATCAAGCCACAAAACGACACTTAAACAACAGATAAACGGTTAAAAACGATGAAAAATGAAAGAAAAAGACTTGTCTTGCTTTGATCGAGTTTTTGCAGCTTGTTCGTTCAAATACAGAAAACAAAACAAGCAGAGAACCCGGCTCAGTCTAGGCGAGCCTCGGGCATTTGTCATTCCTCTCTCTCTACCTCCCCCCCCCCCCTTCCCCATCCCCTGTCTCTCCTCCTATGTCTGTGAGGGTAGAGGTGCCAGCCAACCTCTGCCTACAGAACCTCGTGGCGGAAGTCCGCAAAACCATAATGAACTCTGACAGGGATCTGTTTTGGGCCACTGTTAGGAACTGGCCTGAGGGGTGGATGAGTCTGAGGACTAAGGGGCTGGGATGGGGTGGGGGGTGGGGTTAATGTGGACTGACGTATACTGCAGTGATGGACTGATTGTTTGATCAGATTAAAGGGACATGGTGTGCCTTGATCGATCCTGGTGGCTTTGCTGGACTGGAGTGGATGTGTGCCGAATAACAATTATAGGGCAATGTCTGCCCCCGCTTTCTGTCGGTCTTTTTCTGTCTCTCCCACCGTGTGTGTGTGTGTGTGTGTGTGTGTGTGTGTGTATGTGTGTGTGTGTGTGTGTGTGTGTGTGTGTGTGTGTGTGAGTGAGAGAGAGAGAGAGAGAGAGAGAGAGAGAGAGAGAGAGAGAGAGATTGGTGTATCAGCGTGCATTACATTGGAGAGGTATTAGCGAGCCAAAGCAGGTCTCAGTAACAGTACGCAGCAGTTATTTAGTAATTTAATAGGCAGGTACTGAATAACACACGATGATGCAACATTTCTCTACTATTCAATTAAGTGCTGAATCATGCAATGCCATTTTTGCGGCCTTATATACATCTAATGTTTTTTGCCTGCGGATGTCTGGTATTGTTCCACCATTCTCTCTCTCTCTCTCTCTCTCTCTCTCTCTCTCTCTCTCTCTCTCTCTCTCTCTCTCTCTCTCTCTCTCTCCACACACACACACACACACCCCACCCACCCCCCAAACATAAGCGCGCGTGCGCACGCAGAGGACAGTAAAATAAGCCTGGAAATGCCACTTCCCAGACTAGTCAGGATTAATTTTGTTTCCCCTGTCTGTAACCTTTATACTCAGAATCTGAACGTCAAAGCGCATTTTAATAACCGGGGATGTCTGATGTCTTTCCCCCTGTCTGGAATCTCAGGGATGTCATTTTATTCCTCTTTCCCATCTCCTGTCTCGTTTTTCTACCTAGTCCTCTTACTCTTTCTGTCTTGTCTTTTTCTCCTAATGGTCCATTCTCCTGACTTTTGTCCAGAAAATTCTCTAAAGTTTTTCATTAAAAGTTAGGCTTGCTGCCATACGGCACTGGAATTTGCCATTAGGCCAGTTTATATAACATGTTTTTTAGTTTTTATTGTTTCTGTCCATTTCTTTCATTCGATCTCGTATCGATAAATTAGACGGAATGGTCGACAATACCAACATGCCCTAGCCTTATGTGCTCTTTTAACACAGGTAATATTATAGGGGCTAACTCTACGAGAATTTGTGTTTGATGTTTGTGTATGTATGGTTTATTTTATGTTTGTATAGGGATTGGTTTTGTGGACTGACTTCAGAAATGGTTTACTCTCTCTCTCTCTCTCTAGATATATGGTTTTGAAGTGTGCGTTTGCTTATAATACTTACTGTTATCTTGTTAGGATGGTAGATAGATGATTCGAATGTGTAGGAGAATAGTTGACGTTTCGAGCGATGTGCTCCTTTGCTTGTTCTAATGCATGGTGTTGGGAGTCAGGTGTAAATTTTGAGTATGGTTTTCTATTGAGTAAACTAATGCCTTATTTTCTTTAGTTGTATACTACTGAAAATAGTCTGTCCTTCGCTGCCTCTTATCGTAATTGAATTAATCATCAATAGAAAACAACTGTAGACACACGATAGAGAATACACGGTACGCGTATGTTTTAAATTTCGGTTACCCATGTAAGGGTTTCATACAAGACTGATTTCATTTCATACAAGACTTGCAAGCACATAGTTTGGCTGTCAGCTAAATATTCATTGAATCATTGCAGCTTAGCTAGGGAGATCAAGTGTCTCACAGCATGCCCCTTTAAAAGAAATGAATCGGAGCGACCCATTTCGCTGATGACAAGTGGAGGTGGCACCATCAGCAGATGGTTCTGCGGATGCGTTGACACGTGCTAGGAGTGCGCAGGCGTCAGTCGTGATGACCCGCCCCGAGCTAGAGTTGGCGCCCCGGAAGCTCTCCAGTGGGCACGCCAAGTCTACGTAGGGATTGCAGTCATGTCCTTGTCGCGGCAACCGGCTGAAGTATAAAGTTCCCCGCGCACGTTGCGAAAACAAAAACAATTATAAAGTTTTAAGTTCCCCGCACACATTGGAAAAACGGTAACATTTGTAAAGTTTTGTGGAGGGGCATTAATATTTAACACTCCGTCTTTGAGGAGGATGTCATCTTTGAACTACATCTTTGAGCCTCTGAACATTTTTTGGAAAATTATACTTTTTTGTCACAATTTGGATGTTTAAAACTTTCTTTTATCCCACTTTTGTTCTAGTTTTTAAAATCCTTGTTTTAAATTAAAATGTGCTTGTTTGAACAGGTAGATAAAATTATTTTTTAAATATTTAGGGGAAAAAAGAAGCATATACAGCGTTCTGAAAAAAATCGTATTTCTCCCTATAACTGTTACATATGACCGGGCGTTAAAAACAAATCATCTGCCCCTGATCGTGGACTGTTTTGAAAGTTTTCATGTTTATGTCTGTCGGATATAACATTATACGGGTCAGTTTGGGTTTGCTAGGTAACTGCACGAGACCAGTATTTTAATTATGTTGTAAGAGACGGTGCGTTTCCTCACTTTGAGTTAAGAGACTATTTACAGTAGAATTTTGGTCGAATGACAACGTTAATTTCCCGCTGGGATGATTCAGGTATATTATTTTGTTGTTGTTGTCGTTGTTGTTGTTGCACCTATTGTTTTGTTGTTATTGTTGCACCTATTGTTTTGTTGTTGCACGTATTCTCTTCGGGCTGCGAATCTCTTTAAGCTCTATCTACTCCACCCCGAGAGAAACAAAGTGGTTTGTGGAACGAGGGCAGATGGGATGATAGGCTATACATAATTATGAATTGTTATCCTGTGCGTATGAAGGTAGTGTCCTTTTCCGTTTGGGCCACGCTACGAATATCACCCTTCTACCACAACGACATTGTTAAAGCAAAATCTTGTCCGTAGAGACTATTCTAAAAGCACATATACGCGCGCGCGCGCGCACACACACACACACACACACACACACACACACACACACACACACACACACACACACACACACACACACACACACACACACACACACACACACACACACACACACCCGCACACACGAGCACACTGATTATACAAAGCTTAATTTGCTCACAACTTAAGACGGGAAGCAAACAGAGACTGGAGACGGATGATTAAGACACGGAACGGAACGGAAAACATGGCTATAGTTTTGGAAAAGAAATGTTTTAAGGTTTGACTTGAAATGAGTCCAGAGAGGGGTTTCTGTCGGAGAACATCTGAACAAGTATATCTGCGAGCTCCGGCTGCATGAGTGAATTATGCCAGATCTCAGCAAAACTAATATAAATCAATGTCTTTCACCCTGTCGTTAATACGCAAAATAAGAAACTGTTTTAGCCAGAGTACGTGCCGGTCAGTCATATTTGACCACTGTCCTTTTTTGTTGAAAGGAGAGAACCCCCTGCATATATTCCATGGAATGAGTTATTATTGTATGCACCTGTTTCATTGCACTGTGCGGATTTAACTCATGTAAGACAACAGTTTTTGGTTTGGTTTGTGTGTGTGTGTGTGTGTGTGTGTGTGTGTGTGTGTGTGTGTTGTGTGTGTGTGTGTTTTGTTTGTTTGTTTGTTGTTGTTTTCGGGGGAGAAGGAGGGGGACTCTCATTGGATTTTTTCAGACTCGCTTTTTTAGTTTTTTTTAAATACCAATGGTAATTTCTTGGGCGCAGTCAGTACAGACATGATTTGTATAGCTGTGCATGCTTCAGCTGCTGATGGGGCCGACTTGACGTGTTCCAGGTGACAGACTTCGCGTGGTCGCACGACGGTCGCATGGCGCTAATCTGCTATCGTGACGGCTTCGTGCTGGTAGGGTCGGTGGCCGGTCAGCGCTATTGGTCCTCCATGCTCAACCTTGACGGCACCTCCATCACCTGCGGCATCTGGTCGCCTGACGATCAGGAGGTGGGAGCACGACGCCTACTTATTGTTTTTGTTGTTGTTGTTGGTGGCTGTGGTGGTGGTGGTGGTGGTGTTGGCGCGTACCAGTTGTTGCTGCTTCTGGTGGTAGTAGTGATGGTAGTGGTGGTGGTGGTAGTGGTAGTGATGTAGACACGTACTTCTTGATGTTTTGGGGTTGTGGTGCTGGTGGTGTTGACTCCTATTTCCTTTTGTCGTCGTTGTTGGTGGTGGTGGTGCTGGTGGTGTTGACTCGTGTTTCCTTTTTTTTTTTTTTTGGTGGTGGTGGTTGTGGCGTAGACTCGTACCTTTTGATGTTTTTGGGTTGTAGTGGTGGTCGTCGGGAAGTCGCGGTTGCTTTTGGCGATGGTAATGGTGGTCGTCAAGGTGCTATTGTGTGTGGTGGTATTGGTGAAGGTGGGAGTCGTGTGTTGATGTTGTGTGCGATTTGGAAGCCAATAAAGACTGTGTTCCACTTGTGATCACGGTCATATAGCAATATAATGTACGATCAGTTTATAAGTAAACGACAGACCGTGATGTTGTTATTATTACTCTGTCGGAGCAGGGACGAAAGAACGAATTCTGTAACATCATTCGTGAACAGAGCAAGTTTAAAACCCGCATTACACGATCAGTCCCTTGACGTTGACACCACCATCTGTGGTTTCCCATAGCAACTTATTGTACACCGTGTAGCTATATCATGCTGATCCAAAGCGGATCATGGCCTTAAGAGTTATGTTGCTGCTGCTGTTCATTTATTCTGAGAATAGCGCCTGTGGCATCAGACTAAGAGGGTCTAACTACACAAAAACATGTTGATCACGATGGGATCGGGAAGGTTGGGTTGGGGGGTGGGGGGGTATCAGAATCAAAGAGCAGCCGCTACCACAGGACTGAGCCATATAATCCTGCAAAAGAAGCAGTGTTGCCGTTTTTGTGCGTGTTGATTTAGAACCTGACGTTAGTGCCCTCTTCAGTTGTTGACCCGCGTTGTTGGAAGGGCGGTCTCTCGGCAGTTGTTGACCTCTTATGAGAGAAGCGGTCATCGACCGCTCGCTCTTTATGTCCAGCGCCTACGTGTCACGGTCTGCGGTCACGGGGGAAACATTCTGTTCTTTAAAAGACCCAAGCCGACGGCGTTTCGCATGAGCCAACGATCAAAATCCATCAGCTGCACTCTTGGGGAATAACAGTGCTGACCTTTATGGATCGCCTAACCTGGCCTTTGCGAAGGGCAGTGACTGTTTTAAGTGTTCAAGCATAAAGTATTTTGTAGACTCGTTTCTTGTTTTTTTCCGGCCATAGAGAACCTTATCGTTAGTATGGATTTTAACGTCGTGTCAAGCACGCAGGGTCACCTCAGGACAACGAGGGAGAGGGGTGGCTCAGACTGTCAGAGGAGGAGACTGAAGCTGAAAACAGCCGCCACAAGAGGGGTAGGGAAGGAAAGAGAGATTGAGCAAGGAGGGTGGATGGGAGAGAAGAAGGAAGAGATGTTGTATTTCGACTGCGTTCGTTGTTGCAGTGAGCGTCAACTAGGGTGGACGTGTCTGAAAGTGTAGAACGTAGTTTACCCATCGCTTTATCCTATCCTTCCCCCACTCCCCCCCCCCCCCCCTCCCCTTCCAGCGTAGTAGGTAGTTTAGCCATCGCTACATCGAATTCTCTCCCCCTCCCTTTCCAGTGTAGTAGGTAATTTACCCATCGCTACATCGAGTTCTCTCCCCCTTCCCTTCCAGCATAGTAGATAGTTTACCCATCGCTATATCCAGTTCTCTCCCCCTCCCCTTCCAGCATAGTAGGTAGTTTACGCATCGCTATATCCAGTTCTCTCCCCCTCCCCTTCCAGCATAGTAGGTAGTTTACGCATCGCTATATCCAGTTCTCTCCCCCTCCCCTTCCAGCATAGTAGGTAGTTTACGCATCGCTATATCCAGTTCTCTCCCCCTCCCCTTCCAGCATAGTAGGTAGTTTACCCATCGCTATATCCAGTTCTCTCCCCCTCCCCTTCAGCATAGTAGGTAGTTTACCCATCGCTATATCCAGTTCTCTCCCCCTCCCCTTCAGCATAGTAGGTAGTTCCCATCGCTATTCCGTTCCCTCCCCCCCCCCCTTCCAGTTTCACTCTGCTAACCATTCGAATTATCTCTCCCCCCCCCCCCCCCCCTTTTCAGTGTAGTAGGTAGTTTACCCATTGCTACATCCAATTCTCTGTCTCTCTCTGTGTCTCTGTCTCTGTCTCTCTCTCTCTCCCCCCCCCCCCCCCCCCCCCCAATGTAATAGATAGTTTACCCATCGCTACATCCAATTCTTCCACCCCCTCCTCCGCCCTCCTTTCCGCTCATTCCCCATCCCTCTTAAGACCCCCCTAACGTTTTCTCTCTCGCTCCAATCTCGGGCACCTTCAAGTATCACTTGTCGTTTCATATTGAATTGATCACGACCAGAAATCCCCGCATACTACTGAAATTTCGGCAATTGATTGCTAGTTGGGGTTTGATTACATCGCCAGTGGAGAGCAGACCTCTTTTCTGTCGTTTTTTAATATGATAGGACGCCGTTCTTCTTGGTGGTGATTGGCCAATTTGATTATCGGCGTGTCAGTTGTCGGAAAAGATTGTCTGCTTTGCGCTTAGGCTCTGACGTTCGACACCCTAAATCTAGGTGTTTTGTTGAAAAACAAAACGGTGGAAGATTGTTTTGGGGTGATAATTATGTTGCGCATGGGGATTATTAAGTCGAGATCCCTTTGTTCGTCGCAGGATTTATCTGTCCTTCGTGCTTTTAGCTGTCCTTCGTTGTAATCAGCACCAGGCAGAGTATCATCGGAAGGACTTGGGTTGTTGTCTGTTAGAGTCAACACACAAGGGAGTTAATTAGCGCTCAAAATAAGTAACACAAGTACAACAACAAAGACCTCAGTCGTCTTTGGTAACTCTCACCAGGCATTTTTTAATACAAGGTACATAAACTCCACCAGAGGTACATCCTCAAAGCAGAGCTCAGGAACTGTGTGAAAGTCGACGTGGACGTCAAGGGGCTCCCGTCTCTAAGAAACCTACGGTTTCTGTGGACGTAAAGTAACACTTCAACCAACAACCAACCAACATCCTCAAATTACAGGCATCTTGCTGTCTGTAAGGTCGGGCTGGCCGAGACGGTCTGGAACGCCGGGTGACTGCATGTCGTTCGTATCTGATGGCCTTTGTTGTCTGAAGCAGCTGGAC
>JABMCL010001328.1:97500-117500 GCA_018857735.1 Alviniconcha marisindica
CAGACCGCCAACTTCATCAATACCATCAAGCTAGACGCCTGAAAACAATTCTAGAACCCCGAAGAATAAACCAACACGTTCACACGTGGATTATTTCTCTCTGTTGAAAACAATTCTGGAACCCTGAATGAATCAACCTTTGTTGTTTTGTTTTTAATCTTTTATTCATAAATCAAACGGAGGGGTCGACAGTGTGGCCTTTTATGCTTTTTTTTTTTTTTATATATTTTTTTTAACAAAGGCAGTATCGAATGGGCCAATTCTTCGATAGTGTGTGCGTGATGTTTGCGTATGAACGTTTTTTATGTACATTTGTGTTTGAACTGATTTTGTTGATTTCACTTGAGTAAACGTTTAGTACGAGTAGGGTTTTGAAATGGTTTTACTGATGGCATCGTTTTGTCGTCCTGATGTGACCCAGTGCGGTTGACAAGTCTTTGAAATCCAGTTGCTTACTTACATACTTACTTTCGCTTGTTGTAGGTGTGTTTTAACCTTTTTTGTATGGCTTGAGTGGGATATAGCTGTCCGATTAGGTTTGTGTGGTGCGTATGGGTCCAGCGATGGATGATTGTGTCTGGTTGAGCAGAGTGTGTGTGTGTGAGTGTGTGTGTGTGTGTGTGTGTGGTGTGTGTGTGTGTGTGTGTGTGTGTGTGTGTGTGTGTGTAGGCTGGGTGAGGAGCGTTGGGGGTGTGACGGAGTGTCAAAAATAGGAATCTTTTGTCAGGGTCTAATGTGACTAGACACTGTATTGTTGAATTTTGTCCAGTATGCCTGCGTCATAAAAATTATTACAACATTATTATCAGTGTCGCAAATTGTGATGCTTTTGACATTCTTTTGACATGTTTCTGAATAATAATAATAATAAAATGGAAATTTGTAAAGCGCCTACCCTGCGGCTCAAAGCGCTGGACAAGCATACACACATAATGTACATCGAGATGGAAAATGTTACCCCAAAAAAGAAGAAAAAGATATCGACAAGGGTTTTTAAACACTATGCTACACACACACACACACACACACACACACACACACAACACCACACACACACACACACACACACACACACACACACACACACACACACACACACTGTACAGACCGATAGGAGTGAAGGACAATGCGGCTTAACAGAAATATTCTGAGAAGAGAAATGTCTTGAGTTCGCTTTTGAAGGAAGAGAGAGTAGCAGAGTGCCTGGTGTCTAAACTGACCCATTATTAGTTAGATGAGCAACCGTGTGAGGGATGATTGAAACGTTTTGACTTGACTTTGACTTTGATCTGTATTCAAGGCTGGGCCTGAGCGTCTGTGGTCAAGCATCCTCCTTGGGGGATTTCGCTTTCATTCACTCCAGGACGTCTTTAACCACACTACCAAACTTTAGTCTGCTCCGTTCAACGTCTTTTTTTGTTTGTTTTTTGTTTGCCAGGTGATGTTTGGTACCACAGATGGCCAGGTGATCGTGATGAGCTCGACCGGGGCCATGATTCGTCAGTTTACCATCAATGAGGGTACCGAGATCACGTCCATGGCCTGGTCCTGCGAGAAGTTTAACATGGAAGAGGCGGACAGCAAAGAAAATGACTCTATTAACAAGGACGATGGTGGGTGCTTACGTGTATAATTTGTCCAAAGAAAATGACTGTATTAACAAGGACGATGGTGGGTGCTTACGTGTATAATTTGTGCAAAGAAAATGACTCTATGAATAAGCACGATGGTGGGTGCATTACATGTATTACATCGAGAAATTCTGTTGCCGCTGGTGGCGATAATTTGAATAATGATAAAAATGATGAGGATGGTTATTAGAATCAAAACAAACGACGATGATGACCGTGATGTCTTAATTAACCGTCTCGTGTCGGAGTGAGATCAAGGTGTGATGGAGTTCAGAATTTTGCATGTGCACCCTGCATCGAAAGGGAGCTAGGAAACGTGCAAGCTTCTTCTCTATTGCTCCCTGCTGCTGTCGTCCTGAGGTGGCCCTGTGCAATTGAAGGGACAGATATAGTACTCTATATGCAAGGATATCTGTTCGCCAGTGACATTAAGATGTACTCAGGAATTTATCTTCGGGACATTCCGAACACATGAAAGGTTCCAAAAAACGCTATTTATTTAGGACAAAACACAACATGGGAATTTTGGGGGTAATTCGCATGGTGTGTTTTGTGCTAATAAACACCGTTATTTTTAACCTTTTATGTGTTTGGATCTTCGTTTAGAACGCTAGCTGTCATTCTTGTTTCAAAATGTTGGTGACATTCCATTCATACAGTGCATTAACATATAGAACATTACAATTAGCCATGTATAAAAGTTATACATGATTAAAATTTTAATTCAGTAATGTACGGAATCTCATTCGTGCACACACACACACACGCACGCACGCACGCATACACACATGCCATAACTGTTCGCAGTTCGCACAGGCGGATGTAAGTAACCAGCACATCCCACTTACGAACCATGCGCACTAAAACAAGCCACCCCCAAGTCACAGATAACCACAGTCACATAAAAACTTCATTTCGTAGTATGTGCATTATGGAGCATCATAAAACGCCAGCTCCGATTAAAATGGGACAGTTACGACTCTAGCAGAATAAACCTATTAGAACATCCCAGAACTAAACCCTTTCCCACTGTTGCAGATCACGGCTCCATCCTGGCCGTCTGCTTTAAGGTCGGGGACATCTACCTGATGAGTGGCTACGACGATCTGTGTCCTTGTACTGTGCACACCACACTTCAGGGTACGGCTTGGATTCGGGATTGGTGTTACAATGTCAGCTGTTTGTCGCTCACTGTCAGCTGTCTCGCTCATTTCAGTTTCTCGGGGGGGAGGGGGGGGGGGCGTTAAGATGCATTTATTGGATGCAGTATTATGTCAATACCTGTTTCAAATGCAAGGTTTATAACGCGAACATCGCCTCTGCACGTTTACCCGCGATTGGGTTCCACGGTTGCAGTAATTGTGGTCCCCTTTACTTGAGAATCCCGAGCTACTGATAGTTCTCTCTCAAAGCTGAGCCTAGAGTGTGTCAGAATAAAGCTTCTCGTGCTCCAGCTACTGCCAGGAATTATGCTTATCTGATTTGGGCTCTACAGGCAAATTTAACTGTATGGTCCCCTTTGCTGAGAATCTAGAGCTATTGATGGTTCTCTAAATTGAGCCTTATAGAGTGTCAGAATAAAGCTTCTTGTGCTCCATCTTCTGCCAGGAATTCCGCCTATCTGATTTCGGCCCTTCATGATAATTTAACTGTATGGTCCCCTTTGCTGTGAATCTAGAGCTATTGACGGTTCTCTCTTTAAGATGAGCCTAGAGTGTGTCAGAATAAAGCTTCTCGTGCTCCATGTACTGCCAGGAATTCCGCCCATCTGATTTCGGCCCTTCGGGCTAATTTTGCTATTTTTTGCCGGTCTTCTTCAAATATAAAAAGGGACGACGCATGTCGTGAACATCCTGTGAGACTTTCGCTTGTGATTTGATTAATTTCGATTTGTGCTGACAAGACCTTCACGACTGACTGTGCATTTAATATCAAGTATCATTCAGTCTGTTTACGTTCTTTGATAATGTCTGGCAGTCGTGGACGGTACTGGGAGTTATTTCTGTCCAGCTAGCGCTCAGCATAGTTATTGGTAATGCTGTGCTTGAGAAAGAACTTAGTTTGTGGTTTTGAGCTACATGACTTTCGTTGGAACGCTAGACGTAGGGTTGGGGGAGGGGGTTGTGAAAGTACATGTTAATGTGTTTGTGTGTGTGTGTGTGTCTGTGTCTGTGTGTCTGTGTCTGTGTGTGTTTATGCTTCATGCGGCTGCCCAACCACAAGTGTCCTAATTATAAATCATCTATTATTGTTATATGTTCAGGGCTAAAGATAGAGTGGTCCAACTGCGGTCAGTACCTAGCGGTGGGGGGCTTCATGCGGCTGCCCAACCTCCAGTGTCGCAACGAACTGCACTTCTACTCCAGGGAAGGGAGGCGCATCCACCTGGTCACCGTGCCCTCTCAGGTGAGGAATCCCACACGAAGCTGTATTTCCCAGTTTTGTGCAGACGGAATTAAGACGGGGAAAAAAGGGGGCGGGAAAGTTGGTTAGATTTTCAGACAAGGCATTGTGTTTTGCACTTCTGGTCAGTATTGTATCAATATAATCTTTCCAAAAAAGAAAGAAAGAAAAAAAGTTGGATAGATTTTCAGACCAGGCGTCGTGTTTTGCGCACTTTGGGTCAGTATTGCATCTATAATTATAATCTTTCGGGTCAGCATTGTATCTAGATATAATCTGATGCAGGTGTAAATAATTGCAAGACGCTAAATTGTATTTCAAGTGTTCGGAAATGTAATGATTTACAGGGTATTTAGTGAATTTGTATTTGTTTCCAGACCCACGAGGTTTGAGAAAGTGGAACAGGGAGAGAGAGAGAGAGGGTGGGGGTGGCTATATATAAAAAAATTCAGTATTACCACAGGGCAGCGATGGACAACAGCATAAAGGAATCGCTGGAAAACAGCCGTGCAAATCTTGCCAACAAAACAGCTTTAACAGATGAAAAGGGGACAAATGAGATTTCAGTGTGTAAAAGAGCTCAAGGGATTTATTTTTATACCAGAAAACGATGTATCTTGCCAGAAAATCAATGTGCAGAAAAGGTAAAAACCGGAGAGTGTATTTGTTTTACATTTAGATTGATCGGAAGATCGACGCACATGATATTCAAGTGAAAGGCGGAAGAAGAAAAAAGAAAAGAAGGAAAAAAACAAAAAACTAAAAAAACAAAAAACAAAAACAAAAAAAGAGGGAGGGGGCGGGGAGGAAATGGAAAGAGAACGAGAAACAAAACCAGCATAAGCTGGCTCTACTAGTCATTGCCACATTTATTTTCTGTCTCCCCCCCTCCCCCCCACACACAGACACAGACACACACACACACATACTCCCACACACGTCCCACACTGTTTGTGGCATAGTGGTTGGTGGCTGTTTTGATACGTTCCGGATCGGAGCGAACAGCTCTCTGCCGTTTCATGGGAGGACCCCAATGACAAGCACCTGCCGTGCTGTGTTTCACGATAAAACCACTACCAGTCCGAACACTAACATGGGACCACACTTACAAGTCTTGCCTTTCTTTTGGCTAAAGGGCCGAGAGCGCTGGCGGCCATAACGCCGGACCATAGCGACAATTTCCTCCCGCTCTCTGTCGCAGAGAAAATCTGCTGACAAGTGTAGTGTGGGGCCGCAGCGACAAGTTGCTGTTGCTTTTTGTTTCATCCTGTTGGGTTCTGTTTCAGGGTAAACCGCTGACAGTCACAAGTTCCTGTTGATTTTTGTTTGAGGGTAAACTGCTGACTGTTATAGCGTGGGGCCAGTGACAAGTTCCTGTTGATTTTTGTTTGAGGGTAAACCGCTGACAATTATAGCGTGGGGCCAGTGACAAGTTCCTGTTGCTTATAGTTTCAGGGTAAACCTCTGACTGTTATAACGGGGCCAGTGACAAGTTCCTGTTAATTTTTTGTTTCAGGGTAAACCGCTGACTGTTATAGCGGGGCCAGTAACAAGTTCCTGTTGCTTTTTGTTTCAGGGTAAACCGCTGACTGTTATAGCGGGGCCAGTGACAAGTTCCTGTTGATTTTTGTTTGAGGGTAAACTGATGACTGTTATAGCGGGGCCAGTGACAAGTTCCTGTAGCTCTTTTTCCCCAGGGTAAACCGCTGAGTGTTATAGCGTGGGGCCAGTGACAAGTTCCTGTAGTTCTTTTTCCCCAGGGTAAACCGCTGACTGTTATAGCGTGGGGCCAGTGACAAATTCCTGTAGCTCTTTTTCCCCAGCTTAAACTGCTGGCAGGCACAACGTGGGGACACAGTGACAAGTCCTGTTGCTTTTTGTTTCGCGGTAAACAACTGGTACGACGGTGACAAAGTCTTGTTGCTTTCTATTTTATGGTAAACCGCTGACGGCCATAATGTGGGGCTACAAAGACAAATTCCTGTTGCTTTCTGTTACAGGGTAAGCTGCTGCTACGACGGTGACAAATTCTTGGTGCTTTCTGTTTCAGGATAGACCAATGACGGCCATAATGTGGGGCCAGGGTATACTGCTGGTGCCACAATAACTAATGTGTGGTTCTTTCTGTTTCTGGGGTAACCAGCTGACGGACATAACGAGGGTCCAGAGGCATACTGCTGGTGCCACAGTGACAAATTCTTATTTGCTTTCTGTTTGAGGGGTACACAGTTGGCGGTCATAACCAGGGGCCAGAGTATACTGCTGGTTGCATAATGACGAGTTCCTGTAGCTTTCTGTTTCAGGGGTAACCAGCCGACGGACATACCAGGGTCCATGGTATACTGCTGCTAACATAATGACGAGTTCCTGTACCTTTCTGTTTCAGGGCTAAACAGCTGATGGTCGTAACCATGGTATACTGCTGGTAGCATAATGACGAGTTCCTGTAGCTTTCTGTTTCAGGGGTAAACAGCCGACGGCCATAACCAGGGGCCATGGTATACTGCTGGTAGTATAATGACAATTTCTTGCAGCTTTCTGTTTCAGCAGCTTTCTGTTTCAGTTGACTGTCATAACGAGGGTCAATGGTATACTGCTGATGCTAGAATGACGGGTTCCTGTAGCTTTCCGTTTCAGGGGCAACAGCTGGCAGATGACGGTTATAACGAGGGTCCAGGGTATACTGCTGATGCCAGAATGACGAGTTCCTGTAGCTTTCCGTTTCAGGGGTAAACAGCTGGCAGATGACGGTCATAACGAGGGACCACAATGACAGGTTCCAGTAGCTTTCCGTTTCAGGGTAAACCGCTGACGGTCATAGCCAGCGTCCAGGGTATACTGCTGGTTCCACAATGGCGAGTTCTTGTAGCTTTCTGTCTCAGAATGACAAATTCTTGGTGCTTTCCTGTTTCAGGGCAAACCTCTGACGGTCATAACCAGGGTCCAGGGTATACTGCTGGTTCCGTAATGACGTGTTCCTGTAGCTGTCTGTCTCACAATGACAAATTCTTGGTGCTTTCCCGTTTCAGGGCAAACCTCTGACGGCCATCACGTGGGGCCACAATGACAAGCGGATTTTTCTGGCGGTGGGCTGTCAGCTGTACGTGGCCTGGGTCAGCAAGCACGTGGCGCCACTCAACTTCCTGTGCAACCGCGTCGTGCACAAGTGCGTGCGCCACGAGAAGAACGCCGAGCAGCTTCCGCTGCCCCAGCGACTGCGACAAGGCGTACAGTCCCTGTTTTCCCCGACCATCAAAGTGAGCACACACGCACGCACTCACTCACTCACTCGCTCACGCACGCACGCACGCACGCACGCACGCAACACACACACACACACACACACACACAACACACACACACACACACTCACGCTCTGACTGAAACAGGGCTTTCTCTATTCAGTCTGACAGCGTTCCGTATTTGGGTGGTGCACATATTGAATGACCTAAACCATTTTTAACTGGAAAGCGTAAACAGTGTGAGTTAAATTGTCACAGATAAAACAGCGTGAGTTAAATTGTCACAGATAACCAGTCAATCCAACTGTCAGGAAGTTAGTGGCGCACTATTGAGTGAGCGAAAACACTTTTAACTGGGAAGCTAAACAGTGTGAGTTTTGTTGTGACAGATAACCAGGCTCCCGCCTGGCAGCCTGGTTATCTGTCACAACATAACTCACACTGTCAGTGGCGGTCAGTGGTGCACATATTGAGTGAGCTAATACACTTTTAACTGGAAAGCGTAACCAACGTGAGGTTGTCACAGATAACCAGTCAATCCATCTGTCAGACAGTCAGTGGTGCACATATTGAGTGAGCTAAAACATGTTTAACTGGGAAGCGTAACCAATGTGAGTTAATAGGTTGTCACAGATAACCAGTCAATCCATCTGTCAGGCAGTTAGTGGTGCACATATTGAGTGACCTAAACCATTTTTAACTGAGAAATGTAAACAGTGTGAATTAGGTTATGACGGATAACCAGTCAATCCATCTGCAAGGCAGTTAGTGGTGCACATATTGAGTGAGCTAAAACACTTTTAACTGGGAAGCGTAACCAGTGTGATTTAATAGGTTGTCACAGATAACCAGTCAGTCCAACTGTCAGGCAGTTAGTGGTGCACATACTGAGTGAGCTAAAACACTTTTAACTTGTCACAGATAACCAGGCTGTCAATCTGTCAGGCAGTTAGTGGTGCGCATAAAATTATTGAGTGAGCTAAAACACTTTTAAATGGGAAGCTAAACAATGTGAGTTAGGTTGTGACAGATGACCAGGCTGTCAGGCAGTCAGTGGTGCACATATTGAGTGAGCTAATACACTTTTAACTGGGAAGCGTAACCAACGTGAGGTTGTCATAGATAACCAGTCAATCCATCTGTCAGACAGTGGTGCTGCTCATATTGAGTGAGCTAAAACACTTTTAACTGGGAAATGTAAACAGTGTGAGTTAGGTTGTGACGGATAACCTGTCAGTCAATCTGTCTGGCAGGTAGTCGACCAATCAGTGAGTCAGTCAGTCAATCAAATGATGGTTCAGGGTAATTTCAGCCGGTCCACATAATCAACCGTCAGTCAATGAAGTGATTGTTCATGATAATCTTCAGCCAGTCGATCAACCTACCAGCCATAACATCGATTAGGTAAACCTCTCACGGCAATAATGTGGGGCCGGCGCTATATTATTGTTATTATTTTTTGTCCACAACTACATCTGTTATCATTATTATTCCTTGCCCAGAGCTACATCTGTTATCTATTATTGTTATTATTCCTAGTACAGAGCTACATCTATTATCTGTTATTATTATTCCTTGGCCAGAGCTACATCTGTTATCGATTATTATTATTATTCCATGTCCAGAGTTACATCTGTTATCTGTTATTATTGTTATTATTCCTTGTCCAGAGCTACATCTATTATCTATTATTATTGTTATTATTCCTTGTCCAGAGTTATATCTATTACCTATTATTATTGTTATTATTCCTTGTCAAGAGCTACATCTATTATCTGTTATTATTCCTTGTCCAGAGCTACATCTATTATCTATTATTATTGTTATTCCTTGTCCAGAGCTACATCTATTATCTATTATTATTCGTCCAGAGCTACATCTATTATCTATTATTATTGTTATTCCTTGTCCAGAGCTACATCTATTATCTATTATTATTGTTATTATTCCTTGGCCAGAGCTACATCTATTATCTGTTATTATTGTTATTATTCCTTGTCCAGAGCTACATCTATTATTATTGTTATTATTCCTTGTCCAGAGCTACATCTATTACCTATTATTATTATTTCTTGTCCAGAGCTACATCTGTGATTTATTATTATTATTCCTGGTCCAGAGCTACATCTGTTATCTATTATTATTATTATTCCTTGTCCAGAACTACATCAATTGTTATTATTATTCCTTGTCCAGAGCTACTCCTTGTCCAGAGCTGCATCTATTATCAATTATTATTGTTATTATTCCTTGTCCAGAGCTACATCCATTATTATTGTTATTATTCCTTGTCCAGAGCTACATCCATTATTATTGTTATTATTCCTTGTCCAGAGCTACGTCTATTATCTATTATTGTTGTTATTATTCCTTGTCCAGAGCTACATCCCAGACCCCTTCAAGCTGCGGGGGTTCGTCAGCACCCCACCTCCGGGCAACGAGCGGCTCTTCTGCACCATGATCCGCCACGGGGACGAGACGTCGGGGGGACACTACACCCTCTACCTGGAGTACCTCAGCGGCCTCGTGCCCCTCCTCAAGGGAAAGCGGGCCAGCAAACTGCGGCCCGATTTCGTCATCTTCGACCCCAAAATTCGGACTTCCGGTAAAGGTGAGGAAACGGGTCAGAAAGAATGTTGTGGTCTTTGTGTCCCCGTAATTCGGACTACGGATGAATGTTGTGGTCTTTGTGTGCCCAAAATTCGGACTTCCGGTAAAGGTGAGGAAACGGGTCAAAAGGAGGTTGTGGTCTTTGTGTGCCCGAAGTTCGGACTTCTGGTAAAGATGAGGAAACGGGTGTAGGCAGGACTAAGGAATGTTGTGGTCTTTGCGAGCACGGAATTCGGACTTCCGGTAAAGATGAGGAAACGGGTCTGGTCGGGTCAGAGGAATGTTGTGGTCTTTGTGTGCCCAGAATTCGGATTCGGACTTCCGGTAAAGATCAGGAAACGGGTCTGGTCGGGTCAGAGGAATGTTGTGGTGTTTATGATATGTTCTTTTGGGGGGCATTGCATTGTTTCATGTGGGTGAAAATGGAAACAAAATTGATATAATTTTATTAGTAAATGTATATGGTTTATTGCAGCAGTGAAGATTACAAAACAAAAATGCCCAGTCTTTAATCACTACCCCGCCCCCCACCACACACACACACGCACACACACACAGCACCACGCAATACATCTCTCATACACACACACACACACGCACGCACGCACGTCCGGAACGCTATGTAATTTTTTCACCAAGCTTGCGACTGAGAAATCAAAACGACATTATTCACAATGCCAGTCAAGGGAAGCAGTGCAAGAAACCAATCCGATGGCCAGTTCCAGGCCACAAGAGACGCGTCGTGTGGAAGGGACAATTGTGTGGCTGGTACACCCGATGCATATAAACCAGCCCGATGCTTTCCCACCAACTCCCAAGAGGTACCGGGCGAGTGTGTGGGGGTCAACTCAGGGGGTCTGAGTCTCAGAGTTTCACTCTGAAACATCGCATTTTAACGGTGCGTTGTCGGGAAGAGATGGCGATCGTCGGGCTAAATTGACGGTTGGCTTTATTTGACGTCGTTTTGCCCCAGCCAGTCCTCCCCGCGGTAGCATATACCGCAGACGCAGAATTATTAATTTCACCTCTCTCTGTGTGCTGAGAATCCAGTGCTTTTACTGTTTCGATCTCTCTGGGCGTTAGAATACAGTTTTGCCTACTCTGTCTACTGCCAGGAAGTCTGTCTGCCTGATTCCGGCCTTCTCCGATCTTTTGGCTTCATTGTCTTCAGTTCTCTTCCGTTATAAAGTGGCTTAACACGAACATTCAGACTTTCACTTCACGAGCAAGTTCAGGCTTACTGTCCGTAAAGAGTCCCAGTCTTTCACCTTGACCACGCGTTCTAGAGACCAGTCTCTGGAAATCGAGATTATTTTTGTTTGAATATTTTTTATCTGTCCATTATTTTATTATTTTTATACTTGTTGAACGCCTCATCTCGAGATGAACCCTAATCGCTTCACAGTGGCGTCTAGATAGCGCTATTCTCAGCTTCCGCGCTGACCCACTGCGCTGTAGTCGTATGCGACTGAATGGGTGACTGTAGTTTCACACAGCGCGTTTTGAATATCCACCAGAGTAATGTACTTACAGCGCTGTTTGGCTGTTACCTGGCTGGTCTGGTGCCGTGTGAAGCTGCTGCCGTCTCGGCATAGGCGGTTGAATAACTTAAACCACAAGGGCCACATCGTAAGAAATGAAGCATCAAGCTGACTGTACACGGGAAGCATATAAACCATCCTACTGCACACGGGAAGCATCCTACTAACTCAGCACCAGACACCCAAGAGATATGGAGACAAACGGCCGTGATGAACGCTGTAGCTTTCGCGTCTGGAGTTGACATTATGAAAGTTTTCTTGAAACGGTACATCTCTGTAAATCTGAAGTTAGATTTAACGTTTGTTACAAGAACCTCGATACAGCCACCTTTTTTCTGAGATTATTTTGTTTCTCCTTTCTTTGTTAGCGTTAGGGGTGGTGGGTGATAGGGATAATAATTATGGTTTTCTGGACATATGAGAAAGTGGTTTTCGTGAACAATCAAATTCTGCACCATAATTATGGGTTATTTGGATGTATGAGAAAGTAGTTTTCCCGAACAATCAAATTCTACACCATAATTATGGTTATTTGAATGTATGAAAAAGTAGTTTTCGTGAACAGTCAAATTCTGCACCATGACCCTAGGCGTTCATGATGATGACAGTGATGATGTTGATAGTAATTTGAAAGAAAGAGACTTGGTGCGTTTGGTGATTAACATTCTGGTGATGGTGGTGGTAGGCATGATAGTGTGTGTGTGTGTGTGTGTGTGTGTGTGTGTGTGTGTGTGTGTGTGTGTGTGTGTGTGTGTGTGAGAGAGAGAGAGAGAGAGAGAGAGAGGGCGGGGATTTTTGTCGGCATAACGATTTGCCGGCTTCAACAGTGTATACAGCAATGTCACATCCCCGCATTTAGGAGATATATTTTTAGCTTTAGGGAGAGGAAATGGTTGTTAATCGTTACTTTGCTCTTAAATGCGCTTATTCGACAACAAAAGAAGTTGCGCGTGCAAAGACAACGGGGGAAAAAAAAGGACCTCCCGCAGCACAGATTCTCCTAAACAACCCACTTCCGCCGCCCCACCCCTGCCTCCCACCCCAGACCCCTAATGCATCACGCTGCAAGCTTTTGTGCCTTGAAGTTCTTAGCTCCTCCGGGAACAAAAGATATGAGTTTTGGTCTTATCCATTTGAGCCGCGCTGGCATTTTGCGAGGTTTTTGCGCGCTGGGAGGAGACCGCTGGGATTTGAAAGCAGATTATCTCGGCCGCGCTCTCCCCCGAGCTCCAGAAGGGCCCCCCCGTTTGGAAAATAGGCAATTTATTGAAACTGTGCATGGCCGAGGTGACTGGCTGCGCTTATTTGGCTTTAGAGGTGCGGTGCACATGGGATTACGTTTTATGTACAGCCGTGGTGCCGTGGTGTCTTCGCGTACTCTGACTTCTCCATCTTCGTTGCGCTAATACGTTCCGCTTTTCTTTTCTTTTTTTCTTTTCTTTTTCTTTTCTCTGTGTGTGTAGTACAACCCGGTTTTCAGGAGACGGACTGCGTACGTGGCTGTTTTCAATTCCTAGGCTACTTGGGAAGCCATGCACATTCCCTCTTCGAAGTTTCGCCTAGATCTAGTGTGGTCCGTATTTTCGTGTGCCCAAAACACAGAGAGAGAGAGAGAGAGAGAGAGAGAGAGAGAGAGAGAGAGAGAGAGAGAGAGAGAGAGAGAGAGAGCAAAACAGAAGAAGGAAATCTATATATTAGTAAGTTATACTTACTAATATATTATTAAGTTATACTAAGTTATGCAAGAATAGAAGTAAAAAATAAAAAATAAAAATGGATGTACTTCTTCGAGAAAACCCCAGACGCGAATAGCCCTCTGTTGTAATATTAAGAACCGAAGTGACCGCAGACATACAGATACTATTCGCCAAGTGGGCCTTTGGCAACTCAGCAGAGCTTTCAGCGTGTCGCCAAAGTCTGCGTGACTGACTGCGATTAACCAGTCGGCACGCCCAGACAAGACACACCACTCTTTTGGCTGCCATTTTTTCTTCGACAGTTCAGAATCGTACTGTCGTGACAGCTAAAACAGTGGCCGTGTTGTGTCCGCGGCGATCGGTACGCTGTTCTCGAGCACGTATCATCTCTAGACTGATCCGGTAATGTATTTTAGAACCAGAAAAGCTGAATTCAACACAACTGACTTCGTAGGATTAATGCCAAATGCTGAGCATATTCATGACTGACCAGTGCACAAACAGTTGAGACTTAATTAAACATGCCGAGTACCACTATAATTATTTAGTCGTTCAAGAGGACGACCGCACGTTTGTCTCCAACTCAGAGTAATTTCTCCACACTTCGAAGGGGTTTACGGAATGGTAGGAATCTTACTCCACCCTGAAGTGGATTTTTGTACCGTATGTCAGAGTTCACAGCCCCCATGCTCATGTTTTCACCATCGCTGGTCTCCTTTCGCTGTCTGATTGGTTGAAGTGTTGCTTTACGTCCACAGAAACCGTAGGTTTATTAGGGACGGGAGCCCAGGACGTCCACCTCGACTTTCACACAGTTCTTGAGCTCTATCGCTGTCTGAAAACCTTGATAGGCCTATAACTGCCTTCGTTTGTCGAAGGATTACCTGAAGGCGTGCGCCGATTGGCTAATCGCTAATGTCAATCATACTTTGGCGCTAAGTTAATTAACATAGGCTTCCACTACAGAACATGAACGTCTGTCGCTCCTCACCAAGAGCTGGCAGCAGGACGTCAGTAAGTTCACAGCCTGGGGCAGCAGCAAGAAGCTAGCGGCCTATGAGGACTGGCCATCCGATCTGCATTAAATGCCAAGTCCAGGGATCGCGGAGCCGTGGAGGCAGGCAAGCCGCGACCATCCATCGTGTTCAGCTGGCAGCATCTTTAGCCCCCAACGACCTTTCTCCGTGTGTTCATCACGCGGTCTGCCGAAGCCCGCGACACCTTAGCAGGGCTCTTGAATCACCCGACAGCAAGGGTCACTGGGCAGCGTGATGATTGTCCTATGCTGTCTGGCCACCGTCTGGCCCATTTCCGGGGATGCTGGCCTTTGTCTTCATCTTCGTCTCCAGCGCAAACCCCTTCTCCTGAAACAGGTCTTGGTGTAAGAAATGATAGTAAGTTTCTGTCCAATAGTAAATTGGAGTTGCGTCGTCAGTGTTTTGGGGGACTAGGGAGAATTAGGATACAGAAAATCGGTTCGTAGGTACAAGGCAAGATTTGTTGCGTGGAAAAAACAGCACTGTCAAAAACGAAACAAAAGCAACAACAACAACAACACCAACAACAGCAACACCAACAACAACAACCAACTAAACAAAAACAAAAACAACAAAACAACAAGAGAGACAGAGACAGAGAGAGAGAGAAGAAGAAAAAGAAAAAGAAAAACTGTACAGCAACACGCACTTAGGGCGTGTTAGGGCGGGCGCGCGCGCGCACACGACACACACACACACACACACACACACACACACACACACACACACACACACACACACACACACACACACACACACAGATCAGGGTATAACAACAACAAAAAGCAACAACATTAACACTCCGCCGATTTTCATTAGGAAACTTACATATCAAACAGAACCCCGCCCATTATCTCGTAACTGACCTCTCGCCACATTTTGATTGACAGTCGAGCTTTACTTAGCCAATCAAATGACAGTCGAGCTTTACTTTGCCAATCAACGCCTACGTACAAAAACACCTCAGACATCCCTGCAGGTTCTCCACGTAACACTGTAATGTAAACACAGCGCGTGCTCGGGCTGTTTTCGGAAACGATGATCAAGCGCTTTGGGTGTGCGCAGTTCGTCGCGTGAGTTCAAGCACACGTTATATTGTTTACACCGCTTGTCTAAGTGGATTGGCTGAGCTACACTAAGAGGTCAATTACACCTCAGGCTCCTTCGAAATCTTACTTATTTCTTTGTTGGCCGTTCAGTCAGTGACGGCTGATATACTGTCTTTGGTTCAGTTCGTTCAGCAGGACGTAATTAGCCTAGGAGCCTGCTTTATGCGTGTGCTTGACGCGATGATGGCGTCAGGTTTTTTTTTTTTTTTTTTGGATGTACGGGAGAACACGTTGCCCCCGTTTTGCCGTGCTCGGTGTGGCAGCTTGAAAGTCGCGGTGGGTTTTATTCCAGGGTTTAAGAACTAGTTTTAATGGAGATGTCATGTCGCCGCTCCCCGAGGACAGGCCCGTTCGTTTTGCGTTGGGGTATTCGTGAATAGCGAGAACTGGTGTCAGCTGAGCGTCGACAGTTTGGGAGTTGTTTTGCTCTGTGTGATAGGCAGTGCACGTGTGTGTGTGTGTGTGTGTGTGTGTGTGTGTGTGTGTGTGTGTGTGTGTGTGTGTGTGTTTACATGCTTGTGTGTGTGCACGTGTGTGTGTCTGTGTGTTTACGTGCGTGTGTGTGTGTGTGTGTGTGTGTTGTGTGTGTGTGTGGTTGTGTTTGGTGTGTGGGTGTGTTTTGCATGCTTTGGTGTGTGTGTGTGTGTGTGTGTTGGTGGTGGTGTGTGTGTTGTGTGTGTGTGTGTGTGTGTGTGTTTGCATGCTTTTAGTGTGTGTGTGTGTGTGTGTGTGGTTGGTTGGAAAGTACGTTGTCAAAGTCTTGAATATACAAGTTGTATTTCAATATGGTTAAATATGTGCGCGAAGACATCTATATACACATACACTCACACGCACGCACGCACACACACACAAACACACACACACACACACACACACACACACACACACACACACACACACACACACACACACACACACACACCACACACACACACGAACGCACGCACGCGCGCACACACACACAAACACACACACACACACACACACACACACACACACACACACACACACACACACACACACACACACACACACACACTCACGCACGCACACACGCACGCACGCACATACACACACACACACACACACACACACACACACACACACACACACACACACACACACACACACACACACACACCTCCATCAGAACTGTACAAAATTAATGACCAAAGATGTGGGTAGAAAAGCGAGCTCAGCTTACGTGCAGAGAAACAGCCATACTCCCAAAGGCTTCATTGGCACCAGTACCCGAACTGCTCCTCTGTGTACAACTAAAATGTTTTGTCGCTTGCTCCCCTCCAGTGTAAGTCATCGTACTTGAGAAACCGCTTTTCGTTACCCACTTCCAGACCACCTCTTCCCCGGATAAAAAAAGAAGAAGAAGAAAGAAAAAGTACTCGTCATTGCCGGCTCAAGGGAGATGGAGGCAGATGAGAAAACAAGCCGGTTAACATGCTGAGTAATACGCCAGGCCCAAAAGATGCTTTGTCGCCAATATCCATAGGGGTGGTACCCCGGTCTGGTGGGGGAGGGGGGGGGAGATGAAATGGGAGAGAGAGAGAGGGTGTGAGGAGAAAGACACGACAAGAGAGAGAGAGAGAGGCAGAGAGAGAGAGAGAGAGAGAGAGGGGGGAAAAAAGGTAGAGTGCAGTGACGGAGTACTGGAGTGATTTCCCAGGGGGCCGTCCTCTCCTGAAAGTCATTCCCTGCGACTGACAGCCCGCAACACCCGCATGGATCTACCGATTAATGGCCTTGGTGCCGGCACCGGGCTTTTTGGACACACAGAATGTAACACGTGTCCCAGGGGACCGGGCTCGCCATCATGGGCAATTTTCCTTAGTTCACACTCATCATAGCTTGGGTCGACGGAGAACTCCCCCCACCCCACCTCCCTGCTACTCCCGAACCCCTCGGAATGATGTGTGTGTGTGTGTGTGTGTGTGTGTGTGTGTGTGTGTGTGTGTGTGTGTGTGTGTGTGTGGGGGAAGGGGGGGGGGGGTCCTGGCTGTAATGTTTAGAACTTATGGCTGTTGGCAGGGCAGATTGGATGAGCTGGCAGTGGTGACTCGAGGTCTTGATTTTGCTGCTTGCTAGGTCAGTCCAGAGAGTGGACATTGTTCTTTTTTCTTTGTCTTTCTTTCTTTCTTTCTTTCTTTTTTTCTTTCTTCTTCTTTTCTTTCTTTCTTTCTTTGGGGGGGGGGGGGGGGTTGTTCTTGTCGTGTTTCTTATGCTGTTTTCTTTATATTTCCACTATATGCACCCCAGCTCACATAATTATGGAACTGCAGGGTTGTTCATGAGATGTCTTTTATCTCTTCTTCTTTTTTGGGGGGGGGGGGGGGGGGGAGAGAGAGATTTCGGTTAGGGGTGAACACCGAGGAAGACTTTAAGTCTGCTCACACACTCCGTCCATCGTAGCGATCAACCCTCAAGTCTACAGAGCCTGAGATTAATGCGGAGATGGGGGCTGTTATTTGCGCCTATCTAATGCTGAGATGCTGGTTTTTCTTTGCGCCTGTCTTATGTGGAGATGCTGACTTTTCTGTGCGCCTGTCTCATACAGAAATGCTGACTTTTCTGTGAGCCTATCTGATACGGAAGTTCTGACTTTTCTGTGCGCCTATCTGATACGGAAATGCTGACTTTTCTGTGCGCCTACCTGATACGGAACTGCTGACTTTTCGTTTCGCCTGTCTAATGCGGAGATGCAGGCATTTCTTTGCGCTGTGCACTAGCTGCGCGTCGATTAGTAAGGCTGGTGATACCCTGTGCGACTTCATCGAGTTACCGGGGCAACCCTGAGTGTTCTCCTGGGAGCAGTTCAGCTTCAGAACGATAGAACCGTGGGCGTGGTATGGGCAGCTGGGTGGTTAATATTCACAGCGACCTGTGACGGAAGGTTGTCCATGGGGACACGCAGCCACTGAAACAAACGGAAGGGGCAAGGGTCATGTAAGCGTTTGGACCGTTAGCTTGGCGTCGGGTCAGGTAGTTAACTAGCGTGATGTGAATTTCTGGATGCAGACCTGCCTCTGAAGACGTTCAGGACTGCTGTTCGGAGGAGTCAAAATTTTCTTGAATTGTCATTTGGCTTTCTTCTTGTTCTTCGTCTTCTCTTCGTCCTGCTCCTCCTTCTCTTTCTCCTTCTCCTTTTCATCCTCCTCTTTCTTCTTTTTAATAATAATAATAATATGTGTGTGTGTGTGTGTGTGTGTGTGTGTGTGTGTGTGTGTGTGTGTGTGTGTGTGTGTTGTTTCTGTAACCCCGCTCACTCAACCACCTTTTATTTGCCAAAGGGAGTTTGTGTGTTTTTGTTTTGTTTTTGTGTGTGTGTGTATTTGTTTGTTTGTTGTTGTTGTTGTTTTTGAGGGGGGGATGAAGGGGGGCAGGGAAGGGAATTTGACCTCTTGCTTCAAAATTCCAACTTTTTACTCATCCTTATGTTGGAGGGGGGGGGGGGAAGAGACATCAAATATATTTCTGGTCGGTTTAACTCGTTCTGGAGATTATTATTGGAAGGAAATTGCATCAGCAGCCCATATTCTTCAGCAGGAAGAGGCTTAATGCCACAGCAAAGCGATAACCTCGTGCTGTAACAAGGTCGCCCAGTGTGCTGGCATCGTTGTAGCTCTGCACAACGTTTTACAGTGCAGCCTGTAAATTGATGTTCGTGCCCGCCGATTTCTCTCGGGCTATTTGAAGCCACGACAAATAATCGGGAAAATTGGTTTCACTTTATTTATACGCCGTGTCTTGCAAGGACACCCATAACATTCTGTCATGGATGATTGTGGTGGGTGAGTGGTGGGAAGGGGGATGGGGGGGGGAGACAGAGAACGGAGTTGATGTTAGATACCTCTTTTTGGACAGTTATAAGGACTGAAATCCCAGAACCTTTTGTTGTTTTGTGGTGTGTGTGTGTGCGCGTGCGTGCGTGCGTGCGCGCGTGTGTTTGTTTTTCGAGGGGAGGTGGGGGGATCTAAACCCAATGGACTTGGACCAAACAATCATGCGGCTGTTTGTATTTTGCATTCAGATGAGCGTCTGCAACGTTGTTTCATCAGAAATCGATGGGGAAGGGGAGGTGTGTGTGTGTGTGAGGGGGGGGGGGGGTCAGTGACCATGAACTGCAGTCATTTGTCGAAAGAAACGTGAGCTAAAGCTGAAACAGATTAGAAAGCACAAATCTATTAGCTTTCCAGCCGAACTAATAAGTAAGTAAACATGTTGCTTTACGTCCACAGAAACCATAGGGCTTATTAGGGACGGGTAAAGGGGGAAGGGGGAAAAGAGTGAGTGGCTCATCCGCACGATATGACCCACAAAAGACCGAAGAGGCCGTGAACCACCGCCAGAACAACAACTATGTTAAGGCGGTGGGGACCTCGTCAGTGGGAAGCAATTTGTGTGCTCCGCTAATTGCTGTTGCAACTGCAGTGCGGAACAGAGTCACAGTGACAAAGTCCGTAGCACAACTGTTGAGGAACAACTGCAGCAAAGGGTAGTCCAACTTTCTGAGCCCTGCTCCACCTCCCAGCTCTTGATCTCTCCTGGGCTCTCTTGAGGGCCCAGCACCACCTCCCTCCTCTTGATCTCGCCTGGACCCGCTAATGATAGTCCAACTCTTCGTGAGAGTCCAGCTCACCTCTCTCCTCTTGATCTCGCCTGGACTCTATTTTCCTTCCCAGCCGAATCAGTATTGTGCCTTAAATTCCACACTG
>JABMCL010001328.1:140000-163901 GCA_018857735.1 Alviniconcha marisindica
TCACCTTCAGAACCCTGGATGAACTGCTGTACAATGACAACCTGCCCGAGGTAACAGCTGTTGTTTGGATTGTGGGTTGGTTGCTGGGCAGATTGGATGGTTGGTTGGTTGGTTGTTGGTCTTGGGGTAACGTGGGGGTGGTAACCGGGTCAGCTGGCTTTCTTGGCCTTCAGATCTTTGAATGACCTATGCCTGAAGTAAACTAGCTGCTGTATAGTTTGTTGGTACTGGCTGGTTGGTGCTTTAGAGGGTGACTTCATTGCTTGCTCATTTACGTGACTGGAAGTCTTGCTGTACGGAGTAAGCAACTCTCCTGGTGTAATCCTTTCACTAAGGTGGGGATGGGAATAGTGCTGAGGTACTATAGCAACACACTTTCTCTCACCTTTTGTTAAACTCATTTACTGTCTGTTTCTCTTTCCACCCCCCGAAAAACAGAAAGTAATTTGAATTTGCGGTCAGTTTCTCTTTCCACCACCCCTCCAGAACTGAAACTAACGTACTGTCTGTTTCTCTTTCCACCTTCAGAAGAAAAAAGAAAAAGAAACCTAATTTGCAGTCTGTTTCTCTTTCCACCCAAAACCTGTTGTTCCAAGAGTTGCACTACTCATTTACTTTTTGGTACAAATTATTCCTCTCTAGGAGGAAAGAACTGTCCATCTCCCCTCAACAGAGCAACAAGCTGATTGAGGCCACCTGCATGTTAACTTCCTTCTCCCCTCAACAGAACGACAAGCTGATTGAGGTCACCACCGTGTTAGTGTACAAATTATTCCTCTCTAGGAGGAAAGAACTGTCCATCTCCCCTCAACAGAGCAACAAGCTGATTGAGGCCACCTGCATGTTAACTTCCTTCTCCCCTCATCAGAGCAACAAGCTGATTGAGGTCACCCCCATATTAACTTCCTTCTCCCCTCAACAGAACAAGCTGATTGAGGTCATCCCCGTGCTAGTGTCCTACTCCCCTCAACAGAACAACAAGCTGATTGAGGTCACCTCCGTGCTAATGCCCTTCTCCCCTCATCAGGACAACAAGCTGAGTGAGGTCACCTGCATGTTAACTTTTTCCTCCCCTCAACAGAGCAACAAGCTAATTGAGGTCACCGCCGTGCTAATGCCCTTCCCCCTTTCAACAGAGCAACAAGCTGATTGAGGTCACCTCCAACATCTGGGGCACCAAGTTCCAGATCACGGGCGTGGCATCCTACCTGCCCAGCACTTTGGGCAACGTGGTGTACAAGACCAGCCTGCTGCACCTGCAGCCCCGCCAGATGACCATCAACCTGCAGGGCATCTCCAGCAGCGTGCAGTCCTTGGCCAGGGACCCCAACTTCACCCCGGCCGGTGCCAGCGATGAGGATGAGGACGAGGACATCCCTTGTGAGTATCAGCTTCTGGCTTTCCCCCTCCTGCTTGCTTCCACTCCCTGCAGCGGGGAAATGGGAGTGAGGAAACTCCCACTTCCTGCAGCAGGGAAATGGGAGTGAGGGAACTCCCAGTCCCTGCAGTGGGGAAATGGGAGTGAGGGAACTCCCACTCCCTGGAGCTGGGAAATGGGAGTGAAGGAACTCCCACTCCGTGCAGATGGGAAATGGGAGTGAGGGAACTCTCAGTCCCTGCAGTGGGGAAATGTGGATGAGGGAACTCCCACTCCCTGCAGCAGGGAAGTGGGAGTGAGGAACGCCCACTCCCTGCAGCGGGGAAATGGGAGTGAGAGAACTCCCACTCCCTGCAGCGGGGAAATTGGAATAAGGGAACTCCCACTTCCCGCAGCTGGAAAATGGGAGTGAAGGAACTCCCACTCCCTGCAGTGGGGAAATGGGAGTGAGGAAACTCCCACTTCCTGCAGCAGGAAAATGGGAGTGAGGAAACTCCCATTCCCTGCAGTGGGAAAATGGGAGTGAGGGAACTCCCAGGCCCTGTAGGTGGGAAATGGGAGTAAGGAACTCCCACTTCCTGCAGCAGGGAAATTGGAGAGAGGGAATGCCCACTCCTTGCAGCTGGGAAATGGGAGTGAGGGAACTCCCACTCCCTGCAGCTGGAAAGTGGGAGCGATGGAACTCCCACTCCCTGCAGCTGGGAAATGGGAGTGAGGGAACTCCCAGGCCCTGTAGTTGGGAAATGGGAAAGAGGGAACTCCCATTCCTTGCATCAACAAAATAGGAGTGAGGGAATTCCCACTCCCTGCAGCAGGGAAATGGGAATGAGGTAACTCCCAGTCCCTGCAGCGGGGAAGTGGGAGTGAGGGAACTCCCACTCACTGCAGTTGGGAAATTTGAATAAGGGAACTCCCACTAATATTTTGGGAGGAAGGGAATCATTTGTTTTTCTGGATTTGATTGGACCTTCTGTCTGATGCAGCAGTTTGGATGCTGGTTTTGTCTGTTGCAGTTTTATGAGTTGTTTTTAAAAATACTGTTTTAATTGTAGAACAGTTCATGCTCCATCAGTGAATAGAAAACCAGGTATTACCCAAGACTTCCAGAAGCAAATAAGCAGAGAAGTGTCGTATGCTTTGAATACTGTGTACTGTATTTTTTTTTTACGTGTTGTAAAAAACCCCATCATGTTCTGTTTTTCATCACTGTTGTTAGCGTTATGTGTGCATGTGTTTTGCTTTTGTTACTGCTATTTTAAGCAGTCTCTCATTCACTCACATGCACGCACGCACGCACACACATACACACACACACACACACACACACACACACACACACACACACACACACACACACACACACACACACACACACACACACACACACACACACACACACACACACACACACTTGAAACATGCCCTATATGAATGATGTATCCCCCTTTTTTGTTTTCAAGGTGGCCCACAGCTGGGAATGGTTTGTAAAACAGGCAAGTGCAGAGGAAAGAAATCCATGGATTATTATCAACATTGATGCTTTTGATTTAGATTACAAAAGCTCTCTGTATTTCTTTTTTAAAGCTCTCTGTGTTTCTTTTTCACCAGGCCCCACTTGACAAAAGCTCTGTTTTTCTTTTTCACCAGGCCCGTAGATGACAAAAGCTGTTTTTCTTTTTCACCAGGGCCATTCATGACAAAAGCTCTCTGTCTTTCACCAGGGCCAGAGATGACAAACGCTCTCTGATTTTCTCTTTCACCAGGACCATAGATGACAAAAGCTGTGTTTTTCTTTTTCACCAGGGCTATAGATGACAAAAGTTCTCTGTTTCTCATTTTCACCAGGGCCATAGATGACAAAAGCTCTCTGTTTCTCATTTTCACCAGGGCCATAGATGACAAATGCTGTCTGTTTTTCATTTTTACCAGGGCCATAGATAACAAATTCTCTTTGTTTTTCATTTTCACCAGGGCCATAGATAACAAATTCTCTCTGTTTTTCAGTTTCACCACGGCCATAGATGACAAAAACTCTGGTTTTCTTTTTCACCAGGGCCATAGATAACAAATGCTCTTTGTTTTTCATTTTCACCAGGGCCATAGATGACAAAAGTTCTCTGGTTTTCATTTGACCAGGGCCATAGATAACAAATTCTCTCTGTTTTTCATTTTCACCAGGGCCATAGATAACAAATTCTCTCTGTTTTTCAGTTTCACCACGGCCATAGATGACAAAAACTCTGGTTTTCTTTTTCACCAGGGGGATAGATAACAAATGCTCTCTGTTTTTCATTTTCACCAGGGCCATAGATGACAAAAGCTCTCTGGTTTTCTTTTGCACCAGGGCCATAGATAAAAAATGCTCTCTGTGTTTCATTTTCACCAGGGCCATAGGTGACAAATGCTCTGTGTGTTTTTTCTTTCACCAGGGCCATACATGACAAAAGCTCTCTGGTTTTCTTTCTCACCAGGGCCATAGATGACAAAAACTCTCTGGTTTTCTTTTTCATCAGGGCCATACATGACAAAAACTCTGTGGTTTTCTTTTTCACCAGGGTCTAGGGAGGATGAGGTGCCAACTGTGTCCCCAAACTCCCAGCCAGTCAACTTGCAGGCTGACAGCTGGAGCGACATCGGATCGTCGCAGGTGTGCTGTGTGGACGTGCAGACCCCCAACGCTGCCACCATCACCCCGGTGCACAACAGCAGCAACAACAGCAACACTCATGACTTGGAAACTGCCTGTGTCTTCATCAGCAGCGGCGATAGTGGGAATAATGGGAGCAACGGTGGTAGTAGTGTCAACGGTGGTGGTGGTGGGTTGAACACCCTCTCCACAAAACTCAACCCTGCGGGGAGCATCAGGTCGAGGTCACTGTCCCCTGTGCAGGACAGCAGCACACAAACATCCACGGTTGCGTTCAACGGGGATGTGAACGTGCTAACCAACAACCACACCAAGGAGATATATGCCGCCCAAGGGGCACGGCCGAAGGTTCGCAAAAGCTCCCAACCTAAGAGGCCCTCTTCGGTCAGAACGCTGCCGAGCCCCACCAACAACGCCTATGCAAACGGGAGTATATCTACTGCCATGACCACAACCACCACCTCCTCCACCATCACAACAACAAGGTCCTCCTCCTCCTCTTCCTCCTCCTCCTCCTCCTCGTGCTCCTCGGTCATTCCTGCGGTGCCGGCAGACCCTGCCGCGGTGCCCACAGCGTTGACTTGCTCCCCCGTCAGTCCCGAGCCGGAAGTGGCGGGCATGTTGAAGCGGATCTCCAGCGGTGGAGGTGAGGGGGGCCCGCGGTGGGCAGACCCAGCCTCCCACACCATCAAGTACATAGACGAGGAAGTGTCAGACTCTTCGGAGCTCCCGTTTGAGAACAACCTGGTGGCTGACTGCAGCTCAGCCGCCCCCTCCAGCGCCGGCCTGGCCCCCTCCAGCGTCATTTTGGAGCGGAGGCTGTACCTGGCTCAGAACAAGGTGGACGGGGAGGAGTCGGTCAGTAGTCCCAGCGAAGACTCCTCGCCTCCTGGCGAGGGCAAACCCTTAAAGGGGGTCCAGCTGCAGAGTGTAGGGGTTGGGTCAGACAGCGTCGCTGTCAGCCCTGTGGAGGAGACGAGAACAAAGTGCGTGTTCGACTCTCTGCCGGCTATTCCCACCACCCGGGAGCTGAGCGTTCCCACTTCCAACCTTCTGTCCAACGGCATCGGGGGCAGCGACATTGAGATTTTACACAGCGCCTCGCTCCCGTCCTCCCCGATTCACGGAGCGTCCAAATCGGAAACGCCGACGCGCAAAACCCGTGAAGAAGTGCTGAAGGGAAAGTGTCGCCACCTGAGCCCGGTGTTCAGGCGCAAGGGGAAGCACGGATCCGGTGATAGCCTGGAGGAGGACCTTGTGCTGACTGTGATGGAGGATTTCAAGGGAGGGCAGACCTACCACAACCTGGAAACCTTCCAGAAGGCGCAGCTGAAGCACAAGGTATGTAGCCCAACGGCTTGACACTTGCAGTGCAGTATACATGTGTAAAATACACGCTTTACCCATCCACGGGAGAATCAGATTATGGCCTCTCTGTAGTATGAACTGTTGTTGTTGTTGTTTTTTCTTTTCTTTTTATGGGTTCAAACTTGTTGCTTATTGACACTTGTTGGTTATTGACCTTATAATCTGGGTTCACAAAATAGTATGAACTGTTGTTGTTGTTTTTGTTTTCTTTTCATGGGTGAGGAGGACCACTTGTTTTTTATTGACACTTGCTGGTTATTGACCTTATAATCTGGGTTCACAAAATAGTATGAACTGTTGTTGTTGTTGTTTTTCTTTTCTTTTTATGGGTTCACACTTGTTGCTTATTGACACTTGTTGGTTATTGACCTTATAATCTGGGTTCACAAAATAGTATGAACTTTTGTAGTTGTTTTTCTTTTCTTTTTATGGGTCCACACTTGTTGCTTATTGACACTTGTTGGTTATTGACCTTATAATCTGGGTTCACAAAATAGTATGAACTTTTGTAGTTGTTTTTCTTTCCTTTTTATGGGTTCACACTTGTTGGTTATTGACACTTGTTGGTTATTGACCTTATAATCTGGGTTCACAACTCTTGAGGAAGGTGATGGAAGTCCTTAGATTGTTGTGGTTGTTGTTGGTGTGTCAGTGTGATTTAAATGTGAAGGCCAGACAACTAAACACACTAAAATACCCCACAGAGGGGCCTGCAATGCCAGATGTGTTATGTGTTTGGTCATTATGTTCATTTGTAGCTATTTTAGTTTGTTTTATGAGGGAGCTGCATCATTATAGCTAGTGCTGCTTTGATGTGTATCGCTGACATGAGCTTCTTGCCTGGTGTCAGATTCAAAGAGACGCTGCATGCCAAACAGACAAGCTAAAAGTAGGACACTTGTCATTGTCATGGGCAGCCAGTCCCAGTGATTGTCACCCCCATGTGAAACTTGGATCAGAAATTGAATATAACTCAAGGGAGCAGTTTTGAAATCAAATCCTTCATTTTTAAGCATTTATTTTGATCTCTTCTGCCTGTTGGATGATAAGTGTTTTTAGGAGGCGAGTTCTGTTGTTGTTGTAGCATTCCCTAGCTGAATGCTCTGGGAATCACCACATATAATCATATGATGATAAGTGTTTATAGAAGTTGAGTTTTTGTTGTTGTAGCATTTCCTAACTGAACGCTCTGGGAATCACCGCATGTAATCATGCTTCCCTAGCTGAACGCTCTGGGAATCACCACATGTAATCATGCAATTGTATTTTGACAAAATTTAATGCATTCCATAGGCTGAGACTGAGAGCACTGCATGTGTGATTGTTTTTTATTATCCTGCCATGGGCAGCCACATGCTGTTTTGGAGTTGTCTCAATTTCTGGAGGGTGGATGCTGTTATGAAAGGAGCTTATCACGGCTAGTCCTCACATAACTATGCAGGAGGGTGGATGCTGTTATGAAATTGAAAGGAGCTTATCGTGGCTGAAGACAGTCCCCACATAACTATGCAGGAGGGTGGATGCTGTTATGAAACTGAAAGGAGCTTATCATAGCTAGTCCCCACATAACTATGCAGGAGGGTGGATGCTGTTATAAAAGAAGCTTATCATGGCTGAAGACAGTCCTCACATAACTATGCAGAAGGGCGGATGCTGTTATAAAAGGAGCTTATCGTGGCTGAAGACAGTCCCCACATAACTATGCAGGGGCTTATCATGGCTAGTCTTCACATAACTATGCGGGAGGGTGGATGCTGTTATAAAACTGAAAGGAGCTTATCATGGCTGAAGACAGTCCCCACATAACTATGCAGGAGGGTGGATGCTGTTATGAAAGGAGCTTATCATGGCTGAAGACAGTCCCCACATAACTGTGCAGGAAGGTGGATGCTGTTATGAAGGGAGCTTATCACGGCTAGTCCTCACATAACTATGAAGGAGGGTGGATCCTGTTTTGAAATTCAAAGGAGCTTATCATGGCTGAAGACAGTCCCCACATAACTACACAGCATATAACATTTTGATGTCTAACAGCCTTGGTGAGTTCCTTTAAAAGCTAGGATTGTCCCCAGTCAACCGGTGTACAGTCCTTTTAGAATAGTCCAGACTCCCCGAGGGATGCTCAGTGAGGGGACGACAGCCCCATCACTGGTGATTGGCCAGAGAGATGGCTGGTTTACAATGCCTTGTACGGAGATTCTGCCCTATTAGGAGGCACCTTGCTGTCCCTCGCCCTTCAAACGAACCATGAAATCGCGGCCTGATCAATGAGGGACTCCCAGTGATTTCTCTCGGTGGCATTAGACTGAAAGGTGGCTGGCTGGTACTGGCACTGGAGATTAAGGCAATTCAGCAGAATCCTTTTGGGGTTTTGGGGGGGTTGTTTTGTTTTGTCTCATTAAGGAAAATGGTTTTATATTCTGCATTATTGGCCTTTCCATTTTCTGAATCCTTTGCGTTTTGCCAATTGTCAAACCTAGACTGAGAGTGAGAGTGACTGCTTTGAAAATCAAAGAGCTGCAGCCCAAGTGCTCAAGAAAAGGGTGATTCTTGAAGTTGTTTACAAAGAAATCTAACAAGTATCTTATAATGTGTTATATAGTATCCATAAAGGATGATTTTGCACACTCTCTACCATAACATAGTCACCAAAGTGCTTAAAAAAAGGGGTGATTTTTGAAGCTGTTTACAAAGAAATCTTACAAGTATCTTATATAGCATCCTTAAAGGATGATTTTGCACACTCTGTAATTTAATGTAGTCGCCAGGGTGGTTTAAAAAATGAAAAAGAGTTGATTTTTGAAGTTGTTTACAAAGAAATCTAACAAGTATAATATATGGTCTCCACAAAGGATGATTCTGCATAGTCTTCATAAAGGTGAAATTGATCTCTCACCAGAAGAAGACTCTTGGAGAAAGATCTCTTGCTGCATTGGGGAATTGAATCTGCATTTAGCTTTTCAGTTTGACACTGTACCATCTGAGCTATTCCACCCTGACTTTTCTCTCTTCTCCCCCCCCCCCATTTTCTTTCCTTGGCAGATGCTGATGGTAAACAGTAAACAGATCAGCATAAATTTGGCCCAAAATCATTCTCTTTATCCCAACACGTGTAACGCACTGCACCAGAGGTAACGTCAAATTTGCGTGGGAAAGTGGGCAGAATTTTAAAGGAGGGTGGGTCTTCTGGAATGGGTTTATTGATTTTGCTTCTTTTCCATTCAAGGGGCTTGCCTCTAGAAAGGCTGTGCGTTTTGTTGATTTGCAAATGAGTTCTCTCTCTAGCTCTCTTTCTCTTGTCTTACTTGCTGAACATTGTTTGTGTGTAATTTTAAATAGCAGTTTCATTATGTATATTAGATGGAACCTCTTTTTAATCTGCTTTTTTGAGGCTTAATTTTTTAAAATTTGTAGTAGAGCTTATCATTGGTAATAAACCTGTGAGTCTTTTATTTTACTAAAACACATTTTTTCAAACACCACTGAAGCTTATTTTTTGTTGGTTTAGTACAGCAATGGCAGAATTAGAACTGGCTACACCCTGGACAGTTTTGTTGTCAATGGTAATCAAATATGTATGATGTCTGAGGCCAATGACATTTCTGAGAGATTCCCCACCTTACAAACAAACACGATTTTCAAGGTGTGTTTCATCTAACAAGTTGAAAAACATTGAAGCAAAAAGTTTTTTTGTTTTTTTTAATCAACAATTTTTGTTTTAAACTTAAAATGCCATGTTGATTTTATTCAGAAACTGAGAAGAAGAAAAAAATCTGAAACATGAATGACTCCTAGCATTCTAAAACAAGATCCAAACACATAAAAGATTCAAAAGAACACTTATTTATTATGACATAGACACACAGTCTGCTAATTTTTGGGGTAATCCCCTTCGTCAAGTGACAGAATAACACTTCAACAACAGTTAAATGGTTAAAAACAATGAAAAATGAGATGACTTATCTTCTCTTTGGCTGAGTTGTTCAGTGCTTGGAAGAATCAATTCAAAACTGAATTCTGCAGTAGGCAACAGGCCAAATGTGCCACTTAACAGTGTTTTAATTTATCCTGTCCCACCAATCACCACACATGAATGTCCTTTTTTAACTATTAGGCAACTTTAAGATAAACTCCTGAAGTTTAGATTTTTTTATTTTAATCGTTTCTTCCCGTCAGACAAATGTTATATTGAGAAGGCTAGTTCCTTTAAGCCTTTTTTGTTAGATGGTGCCAACAGTGAGGTCACAGTGTGTCAGGACAGTTATTGTGAATCAAACTCAGCCAAGTATGCCTGACACATTATACTGTAGGATACATTCAGGGAAGTTTCCTCTTCTTCTACTGTGATTCTGTTGTGTGTATTATTCATCATTTTTATGTATATTAAAATCTTTGATGTAAACACACACGCACTCGTGCGTGCATGCACGCACACACACACCACACACACACACACACACACACACACACACGTGCTTGCATGCACACACACACACACACACACATCCACACACCACACCACACACACACACATGCACTCAGTCAGTCAGGTTCAGATAAGCCTAGTGTGGAAAGGCAGAGCACGTAGGCAAACAGGCTGCGGTGTCGAGGGGTGTGAATGATGCACTTTTAGGTGGAGGCAAGCTCTGGAGCAAGCAGTGGTGGGATTAAAGACAGATGCACAAGATGGGTTAAAAGCATCACCAGAAGGATGATCCTTTTTTAGTTTGTGGAAAAGATAAGATGTTTTTGCTGTCAAAATCTCTCCAGCATGCATGTTGGATTTGAAGGGTTTGGTGATTAAAATGCAGGCTGGCGTTGAATATTTAGGCTTCGCATTAACTTCAACCATCAGAGGGTGACAGTTTGTTTCCTGTTTTTGCTAGCCCGAGAGAGCCACTAAAAAGAGCTGTTTTTGATTGATATAGCCTGTGTGGAAAAAGTTCTCTGATTTGTCATGGTTCTCTCAGATTTTCAGATTTCTCAAATATATTATCTATAAAAATTTATAAACACACTTTTATTTTAATTTTATTTTAAAACATAGCATTTAAAATATATATATACGAAATGAGAATAATCTGTAAGTAATGCATTTCACACACACGCACTTCCATGTGTGCATCCATGACGGAGTATGCCACACACACACACACACACACACACACACACACACACACACACACACACACACACACACACAAACAGACCAGAGTGTGTGCTGTGAAACTGACTACCGACTGGCTGCCAGCCAGACAAACACACGCACGCACACACACACACACACATATATATATATACTAGAGTGCGTGCTACAGAATTGGGCTGGCAAAGGAACATTAGGTGCTGCATGCCAGTGAGACCGATGCAGATTGAAGAGTAAGGCAGCACTACTGACGGCGATCAACCTGTGGATTCTGTTTGGTTTTGCTCAGTAGTCACCTCAGCTATTATTGTAGTAAACCAGTGACAAAATTGGAAGTTTCATTGTAACACAAATACTGACTACTGACCCTGGTGGGGTCCTTTTTAAAATTTGACTAACACAGTGGGGACAGCCTAAATGCATTACCAACGTTAATTGGATCTGCTGAGGCTGTGACCTGGTCATCAGGGATTTTGTAAGAGACAGAGGTTTTCATTGATTCGTGTGTCAGATGTGACATTCAGCCTGATGAGAAGTGTCAGAACTTGCTGGAGACCAGTGACACTGCAAGTTTCTTCTTTGTTAACCTTTTGAACATCAAGTCTTTGTAGTGTCAGAACTTTTTTCTTTTTCTTTCTTGGGAGTGGGGGTGAGAGGAAGGAGGCAGGTGGGGGGGGGGGGGGGGGAGGTTGTGTTCACTGTGCTGGGTTTCATGTGTATAAATGATTAGGCACAGAGGCTCACAGGTGTTTTTTTGCTTTAGTTTTGTGGCAGGTTCAAGTGTGTTTTGTTTGTTTGTTGTTGCTGTGTTTGTTTGCTGTTGTTTTTTGTTTGTTTTTGTCGTGTGTGTTTTGTAATTGTTTCTTTTGTAGATTAAGTTAATTTCATTCTCTCTTTTTTTCTTTTTGTTGTTGTCATTGTTGTTGGGGGAAAAAAACTGACTGCCATGGTGTAGAGTTCAGTGCTGTGGAATATGGATTGAAAAAGTCTTGGGGTTTTGAATCTCATCAGTCATTATGGATTTTTCAGCCCTAATTGGTTCCTACCCAGAGTTGGGAGCATGGTTTAGTGTGACAACAAGCTTCATCCATTTTTGTGGGGTGTCCTTGAGAATGCTGCTTAAATGACCTAACCCAGCATCATACTTTTTTCTTTTTATTAATTCTTTTTTTCATAGTTGCTGCAGTTTTTGATAGTGTTTGGGGTCTGTGATCCTGTGAAGTTTGTGAGTCCAAAGTGATTTGGTGGTGTTGGTGGTAGGGTAGGTAGATGCCTGCATGACATGCCCACCTCCACCCCATGGGCCCCTGGCAGCAGGGCCATAATGATTAATGTAGAGTGGGACTGGGATATGGCTTGGTAAAGGGATGGTGGCGGGCACAAGCGGCGTTGGAAAAAACCCAGTGAAGTTGGTTTGGGTGCTGGGAAAGCAGCACGCACACACAATCACACACGCATACATGCATGCACACGCGCACATGAATGCATGCATGCACGCACGCGCACACACACACACCACACACACACACACACACTCACTCACACACACACAAAAGTGAGTCCATGGGAGTAGTTTTGGGCAGTTTCTGAGGCAGTCATCAAATCCCCGCTATGGAACAACAAGAGCCCATTCACTCAGTCCTAAATCAACAAGGTACATGCACAATTGCATTCAAATACATTGATGATGCTGTTTCAGTTGCGGCGAGCCCAAGGGAACAGTGGAGGCCAGTTTGTGATGCACAACAAAGCGCCACTGTGGAATGAGAACAGCCAGGTGTATCAGCTAGACTTTGGGGGACGCGTCACACAGGAGTCGGCCAAAAACTTCCAGATCGAACTACAGGGAAAACAGGTCTGCATTGCCTAAGGGACTGGAGATCGGAAATACTCTTGGTCAGGAGATGGCAGCTTGGTGGGGGGAAAGTTTGTGACAAGCTATTTAGGGGTGGAGATAATAACGATAATAATAATAGGGAACTTATAGAGCACTTTCGGAAACTCAAAGTGCTTTACAACTTAAAGAAAAACATATAATACGCAAATACAGATAATTATACAAATCAATGATATATATAAACAAGCAAACAAAACATGCAAATTAACAGTTACATACAAAGCATGGCAAAACACACACACAAAATTGCATGCACACAACAATACATATTATATACTATACTGTGTATTTCCACCCCTATATATGTATATATATATAGATGAGAGGGGTTGCTAGAATAGTGGTGGCTGGGTGGTATACAGGTGTGTAGTAACTTTCATAAAGGGTGGAGATCAGCAATAGGAGGTTTAAGTTGTGAGATTTGAGATGGCAGCTGCTGGAGAACAGGTCTGTTTTAACGTAAAGGCTGCGGATTGGAAATGTCACGATGGGCAAATGGGTGGACTACACCAAATGGGTGAAAAAAGAGTCAGGAAGGGGGGTGAGATGGTGGGTGAAAGGGTTGATATCTGTGGATGGTTACAGTTATGTTACCTGAGGCCAGGTGGGGATAAGAAATGAAAGAGGGTGTGAGATGGTGGGTAAAAGGGTTGATATCTGTGGACGGTTACGGTTACATTACCTAAGGCCAGGTGGGGATAAGAAATGGGAGAGGGTGTGAGATGGTGGGTGAAAGGGTTGATATTTATGTATCTGGAGATGGTTACCTCATGCCAGGTAGAATAAGAAATGGAAGAGGTTGTGAGATGGCGGGTGGATGGATTGCTATCTGTGGACAGATACCTGGTGGGGATAAGAAATGGGACAGGTTTTGAGATGGTGGGTGAAAGGGTTGATATCTGTGGACAGATACCTGAAGCCAGGTGGAGATAACAAATGGGACAGGTTGTGAGATGCCTGAGGCCAGGTGGGATAAGAAATGGGACAGGTTGTGAGATGGTGGGTAAAAGGGTTGATATCTGTGGATGGTTATCTAAGGCCAGGTGGGGATAAGACATGGGAGTGATTGTGAGATGGTGGATGAATGGATTGCTAGCACAGGCTGTACGGATAGTGACCAGAGGCCAGGTGGGGATAAGAGATGGGAGGGATTGTGAGATGGTGGATGAATGGATTGCTAGCACAGGCTGTACGGATAGTGACCAGAGGCCAGGTGGGGATAAGGAATGGGACAGGTTGTGAGATGGTGGATGAATGGATTGCTAGCACAGGCTGTACGGATAGTTACCTGAGGCCAGGTGGGGATAAGGAATGGGACAGGTTGTGAGATGGTGGATGAATGGATTGCTAGCACAGGCTGTACGGATAGTTACCTGAGGCCAGGTGGGGATAAGGAATGGGACAGGTTGTGAGAGGGTGGGAGAGCAGGCAAACTCGTGGTTTAAATAAGAGCAGTTTGGACAGTGAGTGGTGCTTGGATTGTGGGAAGCTATCTTACCAAATGAACAAACTGATTTTAGCTCAAGAATGGTGGAATACGCCATTAAATAAAAAAAAGTTCCATGAGTGATAATAATAACAATTCTTCTTCTTCTTTATTAATGGTGGAATACACCATTAAGTAAAAAAGTTTCATGAGTGATGATTTGTTTGAATAATTTATGAGACTGTGTTCATGTTTTTGTTAGTAATAATAATTCTTCTTCTTCTTCTTCTTCTTCTTCTTCTTCTTCTTCTTCTTCTTCTTCTTTATTAATGGTGGAATACACCATTAAATAAAAAAGTTTCATGAGTGATGATTTGTTTGAATAATTTATGAGACTGTGTTCTTGGTTTTTGTTTTGTTTTGCTACAAGCACTTGATACTGGATATTAATGATAGTGCACTGAGCAAAATGTGACTCTCTGAGCAAAAATCTTGATTAGTCGATACAAAAACAACCAGTAAAACATTTATTTTTTGTGTGCAGGTGATGCAGTTTGGGCGAATAGACAGCAACGCATACACCCTAGATTTCCAGTACCCTTTCACTGCCCTGCAAGCCTTTGCTGTTGCCCTTGCCAATGTCACTCAGCGCTTGAAGTAAACAGGTCATGGTTGCCTGTCTACAGGATTTCCTTCAGTGCACCAAATCAGCAGGATTTCCTTCAGCGTGCCAAATCAGCAGGATTTCCTTCAGTGTGCCAAATCAGCAGGATTTCCTTCAGCACAGCAAATCAGCAGGATTTCCTTCAGCACGCCAAATCAGCAGGATTTCCTTCAGCGCACCAAATCAGCAGGATTTCCTTCAGCGCACCAAATCAGCAGGATTTCCTTCAGTGCGCCAAATCGGCTGGTTGTCGGCTGAATGTGCATTTGCTCTTGCCATAGTTGTTACTCAGCCGCAACAATACCGCCCTATGACTTGGATTCCCTGCCACTGCTGCGTGAGTCTTGGGTGTTGCTTTTGACAATGTTACTCCAAACCTGAAGTAACCCGGATTCCATTGACACACTCCACTATGATCTCCAGCTGCTGAAGCACCAGTTGTTTGTTGCTCATGGACTACATCCTTGTTTTTCCAACAACAACAAAACTGTCACTCATGCTCTAGTCATCCTGACTTGGACATTGTGGCTTGGAAGTCGCTTTTTTGTGTGTGTGGCTCTTGCAGTCTTCTTGGTCATGTCCTTGAACGTTGCTGATCACTGCAGTGTGTGTTTTGGCTAGCTTTGAATGCTGCTGCTCCATGAGTGAGGAAAATCATGTGTGCAGTCTGGTTTTTTAGTTATTGTTTTTTGTACTTGATCTTTTACTTTCCGCCAAAGGTGTACTAAAAAATACAACAACAACAACACACACACACACAATGTGACAAATTTGCAGCATGTTATGTTTGTGTGACTAGAGCTAACCAATGATGCCTCTTGATTTTCAGTATTAATTACTGCAGCGAATGATTTGTGTCTGTTCTGCTAAAAGATAATCAAGTGAATTAACTTGTCATGGACTTTTTAAGTAGATTATTGAGTCAGCCTGAGTTTGCGATATTCTGAGTCCAGTCTCCAGGCTACGTTCATCAGAATCTGGTCTGGGTGAAACAAGGACAGTTCCTGCTCCTTGTCATCTGTGTTATATGACACAGCAAGCAAAAAGTTTGACGTTCCATTCATTCTGCACATCTTTTTTTCTTTTTTTAACATCAAATCCCAACTTTTTAGAGTAGTCAGGACAGCATTATTTTATGGGGTCATGAGTTTGGGATTCGATTCATCTCTGTAAAAAAAAATTAAAAAAATTATCATTTCGTTTCACAATGTTTGTATTTAACTTGCTAAAAACAAAAAACAAAAAACAAACTTGAAATGCGATTTTTCCTCACTGATGCTTGATGGAGCAGATGGATGTACTTCCATGTATTCTTTGAACTTCTGTTCTGGGATTGACAAACTAGAGGAGCATTGTTTGTTAGTTGTTGTTTTGTGTATATGTGTGTGTGTTGGGGGGGGGGGGGGGGGGGGGGGACCTTCTTTCTTATTATGAGTTTGCATGCTATTTTTATTTTTATATGTGTGTGGGTGTAAATGTGTTATTGTTTTTGTTTGTGTTTTGTTTTGTCAGAACTGCAGCCTCAAACTGAGTAAATGCTATATTAGTAGAGTGAATTAAAAACAACAACTGATAATCATGTGAAAAAGGTCAACAATGAACTGACAGTACTCCTTAATTGCTTTTTTTTCTTCTCCCCCTTACTATACTGAAAATGTTTGAGTGGAAAATGTCTGCATGGAGAAATACTTGAGTATCCGGTCAAATATACATGTGACTGAGTTTTGTTTCAGAAGAAGATGAGTACATTCGGATATTTGAGGACAAAAAGTCTTGGTTTGTTTTTTAAATAGTTATGCTGTAGGATTTTGTATGTGTACAGTAATCTCACTGTACATTTTTGCTAGCACTAGATAAAATCAAAGTGCATCAGGAAATGAGGAATGATGAGAAACTTAGCCTTATGTGAGTGAGCAGTTCTTTCAAAAAAGGCTGGAACTTGTAGGTGTTAAGTACATCTGTACCTAATGCAATCTCTGTATTGTGAGGAGCATTTATTCATCCTCTTCAACCAGTTTACAAGGGTATTTTTTGCATGAGCTCTAACTGATTGATCTGGACCATTTAGCATAGATAAAAACCATTGTTTGTCCATCTCAGGCAATGAAGTGTGTGCATGTATATATATGCAACTGTTACAGCTAAAGTGTTTGTTTTTTGTCTGTTTGTTTGCGTAATTTTGAGTAAGTAACTTGGGTTGTTTATGCCCAGTTATGTCTTTTTGTTGAAGTCACCACTTAAGATGTGTGCATGTGAGTGCATGTGTGTGCGTGTGTGTGTGTTTCTCTGTGTGGTGTGTGTGTGTGTGTGTGTGTGTGTGTGTGTGTGTGCATGCTTGCATGCCTGCATGCATGCATACATGCATGTGTGCATACATGCATGAGTGTGTATGTTTGTACCTAGATTAGACCAAAACACATCATAGTGATACATTTAGCATCCCATGTAATTACTACTAAATTTGTTACGCCATGGGGATCATAGTGGTAGGAGTGTGTTTGCTTTGTGTTTGAGATGCCTAGCTTAATAATGCTGTATATAGTTAGCTTTTAGTTTACTGTGTCATCACCCTGATATAACCGTTCTGGTTGACTGGGCGTAAAACACCAACTTACTTGCTGTGGCAAACAGGCAAGGGAGACAAACTCGGACAGTATAATAATAATATGAGCAGGGAAATACGACACAGTGCTGTGTAAGAGCAAAGAAAAGGTAGCATAGAAAAGTGTACTGAATACAGTAATTATATGGTGGGTCGAGTGTGAAAAGGAGTAAACAAGATTACAATGGGGTGAGTGAATCTTTTATGAATCAGTTTGAATGCTGCTCTTCAGTGGAGTTATCATTTAACTGCATGTGCCACTGTGGTGAAATTCATAACTTTTTATCCATGTTCCTTTTGTCATTCCACTGCCTCATTACTAGGCAGCTAGGTGACATAGAAATGCTCCAAGCATATCCATAGTCTGAAGTGGCAGTTTACACCCATTATTATTATTGATTGTTTTTATACAGCGCTGTTCTCTGCTCTTGAGCAGATTCACGGCACTCTTGTCACGTGTGATTCTGAATGAGTGACTATGTCCTTTTTTAGCGTGTTTTTTAATATCCACCGAAGAGGTGTACCGACAGCCCTATTTGGTTGTTTAGTGGCTGGGGTCAAATGAAGCTGCTGCCATTTTGGCACATGTTTTGTGTACACCATGCAACCATGCACCAGTTTACAGTGTCACTTCATTTAAAGCCATATATGTAGGGTGCATGTGTGTTTGGCTGTAACCTGCCGCCTGCACTTTTGGCAGAATGACTGAGATCTTTTATGTGCTACTGTGGTAACACGGGGGTGGAACAGATACTGAAATAAGAGTCAGCACTGAAAGTTGACCCAGGAGAAGAAAATTCTCCCGCCGCTCCTGCCAGGACTTAAACCTGCGACCTTTTGATCACAAGTTCAGTGCTCTAACCACTGAGCTATCCCTGCTCCACTTGCAATGCCTCGTAACCAAGGTAGCAGTATTCCTATTTAGACACAAATTTTATCAGTTTAGCCAAAATAGCATCATAAAGCAAACTGAACAGTTATTTTACCCAAAAGCAATGTGGACAAGGAAAAGTGATTTATTTGTATGCATTATGTGTGTATCTTGTCAACATGGCAAGTGAGTATGCGTCTAGCCATGACAAAAACCTTCTTGGTTTTTTCCTTATAGTCTGTTTAGAATATACTTGAAACTTTGTGATAACCTGATTACCTGTATTGAGGTTTACACTCTTATGACATTTTGATGAGATTGATCTACTTTCAAAGTGACAATGACACAGAAATGTCCAAATGAAAGATGTATTTTCCCAGTACATTCTGATCCAGTTAGGTTCAAACTTTGTAAAATTGTTGTAGACATGAACAAAGTCATGCACAAAATGCTTTTCGTGACTTTGGCATGCACAACGAAAATCAGAGTCCCCTTTGCTGCTTGTAGGGACTTCGAAAAAAACTTGACAATGTTGTGTTTGCTCTTATACTGTTTAACAATACTGGAAATTTATAAGGTACCTACACATGGCTCAAAATGCTGACTGTTTGAATGAGATCTTTAAATCTTTGTTTGATGATAACAGCAATTGAGCTTTTCACTTTTATACTGATTCCAATAACCATGACAGTTTTGGTTTTGGTTTATGATGAAAGTCACTGAAGAGTTTGAAAATGAAAAGCATTTTCAGTTTTGTATGGGAATCAACTGAGCATTTGCTCCCATTCTTATATGACTGTGTCAGGTAAGACCAAGACCACTGGAATATGATTCATCTGCAGCATACTTTGTACTCTATTGCTGTATTAAGTTCTTTGTTTTCGTGTTACTATTGTTACTGTTAGGCACTTTATCACATATATACTTTGCTACAGCAGCTTTTTCAGTCTCCAGATTTAGAAACACTACCAAAATTAAAATAGCTGCATTATTAGCCCCCCCCCCCCCCCCCCCCATCTTAGAATACATAGCTGTACCATTGTTAATGAAATACTGTTACTGTTAGTACCCATTTACCTCTGGAAGTTGATCATACATCTTGATCACTTTGATATGTAGCTTTCTTGGTAGTTGAATTTAACAGCAAAGACTTTCACAGTAGAGATCATTGTTGTCAAAAACTTGGTCAAATAGTGCCCAGTTTTTGGACAATGTTTTGTGTGTTTTTAGTATTTCTGTTCAGAATCTGTGTTTCTTCTGTCATTGAAATATATGTAGTTATGTTTAAGAAAAAGAAGAAAAAATGGAGTGGTGGGGGGCAGGGCAGTTCATAGTGCAGCTCCAGTTTAGAAGCAATCCTGATGACTGTGTACATGTGATGTCGATCTGTAAGTACTGTTCAGTTTTAAACATGTGTGTACATCACCTACTTAGTCTCATTGTTTTGAAAATGTGTTGACATCTAGTCAGTGATTTTGTGCCTGTTCCACTGCCAGCTAGAGCGTCTTTTATGACTTGTGCACAAGAAGAAAGTCATGAGAGTCTGTTTAATGACCTGACTTGGACACAAAAATAAAATCTTGTTTCTCTTTAATGGCAACCTGCACACACACAAATTACGTGAATCTGTCTGATGACTTGTTTATCTGACCAACCAGTCTTGAAGGCCATCTATGGATCGATCTAACATTGACTTTTGATGTCAGGTGAGCAGATCTTTCAAATTTTGCATAATGGATAAACTCCAGTAAGCTTTACACTGTCTTAAATCAACACACAAGGGAGTTAATTAGTGCTTGAAAGATGTCACAAGCACAACAACAAAGACCTGAGTCCACTACAACAACTCTCACCTGGCATGCACATTGGTTTTGTCATCACATTTTCGAAATATTGCATAGGATTTTTGTATTACGATGCAGAAATAAAAATCTCGAAAATTGTAAACTACAGGCAAAACGTAAGACTAGACAGGTCTGTGCTGCATGTGAGAGGTACATAAACTCCACCACAGGTACATCCTCAAAGAATCAAAGAAACATCTGCATCCACAAGCAGTACCTGTGATGGAGTTTTGTACTTTGCATTTACACGCATGCCAGATGAGAATGACGATAGGCGACTCAGGTCTTTTGTTGCTTGTGCTGGTGTGACAGCTTTCAAGCGCTAATTAACTCCCTTGTGTGTTGATTCTGTATGAGCGCTCTGGGCCTCATTCTGTTTCCGATTTTTTTACACTTTTCTTCAAATTCCTGAGACCTTGGCCTGATTTTAAGTTAACAGATTAAATGAGGAGAACATCTGATATAAGAAAGCTAAACAAAATTTTCTAATAGAAGTTTCTTGCTGCTGGCAAAAGCTTGGATAAAAGAAACTTGAATACAAGAAGGTGGTTTTGCCAGCCCCAAGGACATTCTTAAGTTTGAGTTTCACTATAAGTCATGAAAATGTAGCTGGTGAAATTATGATTTCAACAAACTCATTTGTATGTTAAAACTCTCAGCTCAGTTGTCAGCACATTCTTATCTAGTCAAGTACAAACTCTGCTGCACTGTTGTTATAAATCCACATCATTATGTGCAAAATGCTTTTCAGAATCTCAGCCCATGTATTTAATTGATAGAATTGATGCATTTTTGGACTCAGAAAAAGTTCTGAGACAACTCAAGTGAAAACATTGAATCTTTACAGGGTTAAATCTTTTATTTTGATTGATGCTTTTACAAGTTTCAGTGATTTCAATAAAAATTACAACTGTATCTAAACAAATAACAATGAAATACATTTTCCTGACAAATATGGTTTGACCAAGATGAAATTCTGGGTTTTTTTTTGTTTTCTTTTATAGTTATGGTCATGCACTGGGGTCTTCTTACTGTGGCAAAAATATAAACATTGTTTTCTCAGACACTGTTTTGGTGAGGCCTTTTGAAGGATTACTGTTTTATCACACCTTTGGCTGAAGTTAAGCCATGATTACATGAAACATTTTTGCTCAGAAAGTGTTGTGATCATGAAAACAGATTGTAGAAGTCCCTGTGCATAGTTGTGACATTTTTGTTACTTTTATTTTATTGTTTTGCATTGTACTTGTAAAGTACATTGTGCAAACCCTGTTTGGTTGAGATACTGCACTAAAAATATACTTTTTTCATGATTATGAATTGTAATTTTGTACTGTCTGTCTAATAATGAAACTGTGTTTATGGACACAGTTCTCTGCATTTGTAGGTGTTTGGCTTTTTGGGTGGGGTGTTTTTCTGGGGGGTTGGGCGGAAAATTCTCTGAATTAAATTAAACAAACAACAAAAAGTTGTGAAGCCCTATATAATCTGAGCTCGCTCAGAGGAGGTGAGTAAACCACATTGACACAAATTCAGTGCATGTACTTCCAAAAGCGGGAGGTGGCTTTTTCTTTGGTCTTTGGCCATTGACTCACAAAATCTAAAGGGATTTGTTGTAAATGTCTGATCTGAGACCAGATAAAGGGATTTGTTGTATAGGTCCGATCTAGGTAAAGGGATTTGTTGTAAATGTCCTGTCTGAGACATGGTAAAGGGGTTTATTGTAAAGGTCCAATCTGAGACCAGGTAAAGGGGTTTATTGTAAATGTCCGATCTTAGACCAGGTAAAGGGGTTTATTGTAAATGTCCGATCTGAGACCAGGTAAAAGGGTTTGTTGTAAAGGTCCAATCTGAGACCAGGTAAAGGGGTTTGTTGTAAAGGTCCAATCTGAGACCAGGTAAAGGGATTTGTTGTACATGTCCAATCTGAGACTGGGTAAAGGGCTTTGTTGTAAATGTCGAATGATCAGGTGCTGAGCATGTTCACTAGTTTAAGCTATTCATCTGATTACAGCACAAATAGGAAAGAAAGGGGGAGAAGAAAAAAAGAACAGATCATTAGTGTGTCTAGTGTGATAAGCAAACATTTTAACATGATTACAAATACTTTGTTTAAGTTGGGTGGGTGGGAGTGGGGAGGGGGCTTGTTTGCTGGATATGTAATACTTTAATTATTACATGTATTTTTGTAATCAATCTGCATCATTTCATCTCATGTCCAGTCACAAAGTGAGCTCTAGATCAAATTTATGTCTTGGGTGTAGGTCTATTCCTGTAAGTCAGCACATGAGAAAATGACTGCCAGGGTCCTGGGAAAATTGGTTGTTTCATTAAAACAAAATTAAGAGAAAAAAGGTAAGAAATCTCTAATGTCATAAAACTTGCTTATGGTCACTTTTATGGTATGATACACCTAGCAGGCTTGTAAGAGTGCTAGGGTAAAAAACAAACAAAACAACACACACACACACACACACACCAGGATATAAGAAAACCCACTTACACTTAGTTATAGTCTAATACCATCATGGTCTCATCAGAGTTCAGGAGCTGTGTGAAAGTCGAGGTGGCCGTCCTGGGCTCCCGTCCCTAATAAGCCTACGGTTTCTGTGGACGTTAAGCAACATTGAACCATGCTTACGCATTGGTCACAGTTTGTCCCTAATATGTCAACCAACGTCGGTGGACATGAAGCTCTACATCATCATCATCATGGTCTCAAAGACCCAGCAAGGATCAAAACATGTCCCCAGACATGCTGTGTGTGTAGGTAGTCTTGAAACACACTGTGCTTAAAAAGAGAGGACCATTGTGGTTGATGGACTTTTATGGTTCATATGGGTTGGCATTACTCTGTGTGTGTGTGTGAGTGCACGCGTGCACATGCACTAACATGTGTGTCGTGCGTGTGAGGTAGGTTCTTCCAACTGTGAGTGGCATTGTCAGTTTCTTAGTGATTTCTGCAAGTACATTTTGTTTACCAGTTTAGACAGGTATAGATTGTGCTCAGTAATGTGTCTCTTTTTCTGTTTTTGTTCTTTTTTGTGTGTCTGTTTTGTTGTTGTTGGTGTAACTGTGTATGGATCAGTGTAGGGGCTGACTGTGAGGATTCAGGGAAACATTTTTTTAATCATGGACGTAGCTTCCCTTTACCTCCTTGTACATACACCATACGTGATATTTTAACATTCTCATACTGTACAGTAAGTCAGCGCATATTGCTTAGTTGCAAGGATGGTTACAAATGTGGTGCTTTCTCCTTGATATTCTATCTAGTTAAAGAGTTAGCACTTTGCGGGAATTTTAGCTTCCCCTTTATGACATGGTAGTCTTGCCAGTTTGACAATACCTTGCTTGATATTTATGTTTATCATTGTGTGCTAAATGCATTTTGTTTGTGTGCATTTTCTTATATGGTTCAGTGCCTGCAGTTTCATGTTTCGCTGTTGATTTGTGTGCAATTATAAAATGTAAGCTTTTATCTTAACACTGCCACATGTGTACAACTTTGTTTTTGTTTTTCATAACAAGCATCCTTCGGCATTTAGCATGTATTCCATGGATTTAATTGTGAAAAATGGCCACTGAATATTTTAATAATTCTGTCTTATTCATGACAATTCATTTGTTTTTTTTCATTGCAATATCTACACAATTTGTGTATTTGCTGGATTATACATTTTTTATTGGCGTCCCTTTTTGTCAGTAAACATACCAGACTCCAAACATTGCTTTCTGGCACCTTCCTCCAGGAGGGCTGTTGCAAACCAGTGGTAGGAGTTTGTAAACATACATGTACTTGATAGCTGTTTGTATGCATTGCATTTTAGAGTTCATTTTTTTATGCTGCCATTCTTATAGTTTGTGGCACAGGCACCTGAAATCTGCCTTTTTCATTGAAGTTGGGGGGTGGGGGCGGGGGATAGGCATTAGCAACTGGAACTGAGTGCATCACTTCCAAGTGTCACCCAAATCAACCTGATATCAGGTGCCTGTGGTCTGTCCTGTCGGTAGTGATATCGGAAAAAAAACTTATCTGTGTGTTTTAACTGACTCCT
>JABMCL010002905.1:0-2500 GCA_018857735.1 Alviniconcha marisindica
TTTCCGCCTTTTTTTTTTTTATGAAAACTTCCTCTCTCTTGCGGGAAAAATTGGGTCGCCTTACCTGGGTAGGTCAGCCGCAATAGCAGTGCTATCTTTTCCACAGTTGTTGTGTTTTTGTGTGTCCAGACAATGGTATGGCTGCCAGTGTTTGGAATAAAAAAATAAATTAAAAAAAGGGAGTTAATTAACGCTCGAAACACGTCACACGAACACGACAACAAAGACCCTAGTCGCCTACGGTAACTCTCACCTGGCATGCGAGTAAATACAAGGTACATAAACACCACCAGAGGTACATCCTCTGTGGCACGTGTGCCAGTGTTTGGATTTTTTAACGTGCGCAGAGGTGTTGATTCGACCATACGAATGCACATGGGGATTGTACGAACACCGTAAAGCCCGTTCTTAATTGGGCGAATGTTTCTTCGCGAACCTAGTTGGAAGTATTCGGCGAAGCTTGCTGGTTCTTAATTGGGCGAACTTTTCTTCGCGAACCTAGTTGGAAGTATTCGTCGAAGCTATATTCGGGGTCCAAAAAGCTTCAACATGTTCTGAACATTCCCTATTTGACGATCATGCCTCTGATTGGCTGAGAGCAGAGTTTCCCTGTAGAAGAAAAAAAATAAAAAATGGATGACATGTCGCTAGGTTCTCCCTCGCTGGAGGAATTTGTTTATTGTTGATTTGGGGGAGGCGCAGCTTGTTCGAGACCAGAATAGTATTTGAATTTTACCGTAGGAGGGTAAAGTATATTGACTTGCTTAGCCTACATTTTCGACATGTCTGCTGCGCATCTGCCGAAGTTTGGGCCGAAGCTTGCATTCATTACAAGCCAGTTGAGAACGAAGAAAGTTAAGCTGTCCGAACCGTGTTCGGCGAACTAAAAGTTCAATTAAGAAACGAATCATAGTTCGTCGAACTGTCCGAAGTATGTTCAGCGAAGAAACATTCGCCCGTTAAGAACGGGCTTAAGAGAGTCGCTCGGGGTCTGTACGAATACTGCAAGAGAGCCGCACGGGTTATGTACGAATACAGTAAGAGAGTCACACGAGGGCTGTACGAACACCATAAGAGAGTCGCACGGGGTCTGTACGAATACCGTAAGAGAGTTATATGGAGGCTGTACGAATAGCGTAAGGGAGTCGCACGGGGTCTGTACGAACACCAGAAGAGTCACATGGAGGTTGTACGAACACCGTAAGAGAGTTAAACGGGGATTGTACGAACACCGTAAGAGAGTCTCAATTGGTCTGTATGAACACCGTAAGAGAGTCACATGGGGTCTGTACGAACACCGTAGGAGTGTCACACGGGAGTCACACGGGGTCTGTACGAACATTGTAAGAGAGTCACATGGGGTCTGTACGAACATTGTAAGAGAGTCACACTGGGTCTGTACGAACACCGTAAGAGAGTCACACGGGAGTCACACGGGGTCTGTGGCTTGTCAGTCTGACGCTCTACCAACTGTGTTACACTATCTTGGGGTCTTTTACGTACACACCCATACTTGCGCTGCTCCGCTATGCTTTCACCCCGAATTCAAGGGACTAGATACTCAGGCCCGTTACGCCGTCAGGTCAGATTAGAAGACGGCAATGGACGCTTATGTAGCGATGGTCGAACTTAGGAAACGACGCAGATTATTGTAGGGCAGCAGGCTTCCGTTGTGTGTGCACGCAGTAAAACCGTAAAGACAGACTGTCGTACCCTGTGTGTGTGTGTGCGTGCGTGCGTGCGTGGGCGTGCGTGCGTGCGTGCGTGCGTGCGCGCGCGCGCACCACACACACACACACACACACACACACACACACACACACACACACACACACACACACACACACACAATGGTTCCTGTAAGTTTTGGTTATGTTCAGCAATGGTTCTTCTAAGTTTTGGTCATGTTCAACAAGGGTTCCTCTAGGTTTTGGTCATGTTCAACGACGGTTTCTCTAAGTTTTGGTCATGTTCAGCAGTGGTTCCTCTAAGCTTTGGTCATGTTCAGCAATGGTTCCTCTAAGCTTTGGTTATGTTCAACGACGATGTTCCAAACACTGGTGTAGAAATGAACAACTGTGTGCTTGGGCGAAGTCCTTCTGCACATGCATGCCACTGCTACCAAGGGATCATTACTCGATTTTTAGGACAACGTCGTGGAACGCTCGGCTGCCCGACATTAGCGTGGGAAAGAGAGGTCTTTCCAACAGTAAATAATCGGATTGTAACGTCCCGTTAACCGCACAGGGTCACCTGAGTACGATTCTTCCCAAACAGAGTCCTGAGAAGAAATGCGAATTTTCACGAATCTTTGCAGTTTCCGCCCGAGGTTACTATACTGTGCAGGCTCTGAAGACACTTCTTTACGGAGGCAGGACAGTCGATGCGATTGTGTGTGATGTGCTTTCGCGCTCATGTGTGTGTGGAGTGATGCGACATCAGTACATATATTGTTTTAATTCTGTATATATTTCTACATTTAACTACTGTACATTGTGAT
>JABMCL010002905.1:10000-12500 GCA_018857735.1 Alviniconcha marisindica
ACTATAGCGTAGTTTTTATTTACTCTACACAACAATAAAACTATAGTGTCCTTTTTATTGACTCTACACAACACTGAAATTATAATGTAGTTTTTATTTACTCTACACAACACTGAAACTATAGTGTAGTTTTTATTTACTCTACACAACACTTAAATTATAGTGTAGTTTTTATTTGCTCTACACAACACTGAAACTATAGTGTAGTTTTTATTTACTCTACACAACACTGAAACTGTATTGTTGGTTTTATTGACTCTACACAACACTGAAACTATAGTGTCCTTTTTATTGACTCTCCACAACACTGGTATTTTTTTAAATGTAAAGTTTTAGGGTTTTTTTTTACTCTACACAACACTGAAACTAGTGTGGTTTTTATTTACTCTACACAACATTGAAACCGTAGCGCTGTTTTTATTTACTCTACACAACACTAAAACTGTAGTGTAGTTTTTATTTACTCTACACAACACTGAAATTGTAGTGTTGTTTTTAATTACGCTACATAACACTGAAACTGTAGCGTCATTTTTATTTACTCTACACAACACTGAAACTGTAGCATTGTTTTTATTTACTCTACACAACATTGAAACCGTAGCGTTGTTTTTATTTAGTCTACACAACATTGAAACCGTAGCGTTGTTTTTATTTACTCTACACAACACTGAAACTGTAGTGTTGTTTTTAATGAATCCACACAACACTGAAACTGTAGTGTTGTTTTTATTGACTCTACACAACACTGAAAGTATAGTGTCGTTTTTCTCTACTCTACACAACACTGAAACGGTAGTGTTGTTTTTACTGACTCTATTCAACACTAATACTGTAGAGTTTTTATTTACTCTACACAATATTGAAAGTAGAAACTATAGCGTTTTTAAATTTTTTTATTTTTTTGACTACACAACACTGAAACTACACGGATTTTGGAGATGCGTCAACTGTGGCTGTGAAACTGCATGGTGACTGCTGAACCAGTGCGCGGGTGACGTCGTCAGCACGAAGTGGTGAAAATACCCTCCACGCTAAAGGTCACTATTACTGCTTTGCAGTTTTTGCCCACTGTTGGGATTTCTAGCTGCACTGACTTCTGTCTCCTCAGTTCATTCAGCCTGACGTTTTCCCCAGTCTTCTTTCATCACAGGAAAGGGACCCGTGTCATAAAAGTGAATGGGACTTTCACTCGTGATTTTATGAACTTGGTTTCACCCTGATATGGTGTTGTAGCTGAGCACTTTGGGGGTCATCCGGTGTACATCAACAAATGCACTCCGTAGGATGAGAAGATTGCATGTGAGACCGTTTCGTTGTTGTTTTGTTTTCTTTTTTGTTGAATTGTTTATCCTTTTCTTTTTCTTTTTTATCCTCGTGCTTTAATTTTGTTTTGCATTACCCTGCCACAAGGCCAGCCACAAACCGTCTTCGGGGAATTTATCTCCACTTCTGGAGGGTGCGTGCCGTTGTTGATGTCGACGTGTTGTGATACAGCCCAGACCTTCGCGGTTGAATAGGCGTTGTTTGTTGGTGTCCCTCAGCTACCTCCATCCTGAGGCTCACCTCAGTGTTGGGTGAGACGATAGAATCTGCACACAATCTTCACCCCTAAGAGATCTTGGGGTGGGCGCAAAGCCTCGCTAGCACGTAACGGTCTCGGATGCTCACGCTCTGTCGCATCGGCTCTCCTGAGAGAGAGTTTAGAGTTAGGAATTTGATTTTAACGACTTGTCAACCGCAAAGGGTCACCTACGTGTTAAGATTTGAAAAGCGACGCTCCGAGGTCTTTCCAATATCAGGTGCCGTGTGTGTGGAACTCTCTTCCGATCCAAATCCGTTTTTCAACATCGCTCACAGCTGTTCAAACACAGCCTCATCTCAACACGCATCTCTTCCGCGCTGCCTTCGTCTGAAAATCTTAAATTAACTGGGGGTGGGGTGGGGTAAGTGGGGAGGTGGGGGAAGGGTATGCAGTTCATAGGACTAACGTAGGAGGCTGCTGTAACTGCCACTTCTTCAGGTGCTGCTGCTGCTGCTGCTGCTGCTGCTGCTGCTGCTGCTGCTGCTGCTGCTGTGTGTGTGTGTGTGTGTGTGTGTGTGTGTGTGTGTGTGTGTGTGTGTGTGTGTGTGTGTGTGTGTGTGTGTGTGTGTGTGTGTGTGTGTGTGTGTGTGTGTGTGTGTGTGTGTATGAGCGTGTGTGTGCCTGTGCTGCGTTTGGTGTGTGTGTGTGTGTGTGTGTGTGTGTGTGTGTGTGTGTGTGTGTGTGTGTGTGTGTGTGTGTGTGTGTGTGTGTGTGTGTGTGTGTGTGTGTGTGTGTGTGTGTGTGTGTGTGTGTGTGTGTGTACTTATAATGTGTGCGGATGGGTATGGGCTGTTTAATCGTTGTTGTATATAATTATTCATTGTAGCTGTCCCTTTTACTGAATGTCATAATTTTGTTGTTGATAAATGTAGAGCGCCGCGAGCTCTTAATTTCTTACGGAGTATAGCGCTATAT
>JABMCL010002905.1:25000-30000 GCA_018857735.1 Alviniconcha marisindica
TAGATAGATAGACAGACAGACAAAATAGATAGATACAGACAGACAGACAGACAGACAGACAGACAGATAGACAGATAGATAGAGATAGATAGATAGATAGATAGACTGACAGATAGAGAGACAGACAGATAGATAGATAGATAGACAGACAGACAGACAGACAGACAGATAGAGATAGATAGATAGATAGATAGACAGACAGATAGATAGATAGAAAGACTAACTGACATGATCAACAAACAGGGGAGTTAATTAGCGCTCGAAAGGCGTCATACAAACAAAACCACAAAGATCCGAGTCGCCTACGGTAACTCTCACATGGCATGCGAGTAAACACAAGGTACATCCACTCCACCAGAGGTACATCATCTAAATAAACAGGAGTTGCCATGAGTTGTTTGTGCAGCGCAGTAGATTTAACTCTAGTGAGAGAATAGCACTTTATGAGAATGATCTATTATTATTATTTTATGGATAAATAAATAGATGAAAAACAAATCGCCGCTTAGTTTTCGTTTTGATATCTTTTATCCTTTGGTGATTGTTCTGAACTTAAATAAATAGATGGAAAACAAATCGCCACTTCGTTTTCGTTTTAATATCTTTTATCCTTGTGGTGACTGTTCTGAGCTTCATAAATTGATGGAAAACAGCGCACTTCGTATGTTCGTTTTGAATACCAGTCTGAACTAAAAAGACGCGGTTGACAAAACCTTACCGACAGTTGCCTACAGCTCTTCTTCTCGGTGCATGGATAAAATCCACTTTTAAGTCATAGCCTGTAGTTCCTGTAGAGAGCAGTTCCTGCAGAGACTCAACGAAAACCACAAAGGAAGAGGGCGTTAATGAAGAGACGAACCAATGCAGGAAGAATACAGTGCAGGAGGTCCAGATCAGGTGGGCGATCGAATACAGGAAGAATGCAGTGCAGGAAGGCCTGATCAGGTGGGCGATCGAATACAGGAAGAATATAGTGCAGGAAGGCCTGATCAGGTGGGCCATCGAATACAGGAAGAATGCAGTGCAGGAAGGCCTGATCAGGTGGGCCATCGAATACAGGAAGAGTACAGTGCAGGAAGGTCTGATCAGGTGGGTCATCGAATGCAGGAAGACTATAGTGCAGGAAGGCCTGATGAAGTGGGCGATCCAATGCAGGAAGAATATAGTGCAGGAAGGCCTGATCAGGTGGGTCATCGAATGCAGGAAGAATATAGTGCAGGAAGGCCTGATCAGGTGGGCGATCCAATGCAGGAAGAATATAGTGCAGGAAGGCCTGGTGAAGTGAGCGATCCAATGCAGGAAGACTATAGTGCAGGAAGGCCTGATGAAGTGGGCGATCCAATGCAGGAAGAATATAGTGCAGGAAGGCCTGATCAGGTGGGTCATCGAATGCAGGAAGAATATAGTGCAGGAAGGCCTGATCAGGTGGGCGATCCCTATATGGGGGAGGAAAAGAAACTATAGTGCAGGAAGGCCTGATGAAGTGGGCGATCCAATGCAGGAAGACTATAGTGCAGGAAGGCCTGATGAAGTGGGCGATCCAATGCAGGAAGAATATAGCGCAGGAAGGCCTGATGAAGTGGGCGATCCAATGCAGGAAGACTATAGTGCAGGAAGGCCTGATGAAGTGGGCGATCCAACGCAGGAAGACTATAGTGCAGGAAGGCCTGATGAAGTGGGCGATCCAATGCAGGAAGAATATAGTGCAGGAAGGCCTGATGAAGTGGGCGATCCAACGCAGGAAGACTATAGTGCAGGAAGGCCTGATGAAGCGGGCGATCCAACGCAGGAAGACTATAGTTCAGGAAGGCCTGATGAAGTGGTCGATCCAATGCAGGAAGAATATAGCGCAGGAAGGCCTGATGAAGTGGGCTATCCAATGCAGGAAGACTATAGTGCAGGAAGGCCTGATGAAGCGGGCGATCCAACGCAGGAAGACTATAGTGCAGGAAGGCCTGATCAGGTGCACGAAGTGGCTACAGAAAGGACTGTGACCGGACGGAGACAGAAGCTGCTGGGTTGTTAACAACCAGACAATTAGTGGACCGCGCTGGAGGGTTCACCCCTCGACCAACAAGCGAACGTCTCTTCACTGTGATTTGTGTGTGTGTGTGTGTGTGTGTGTGTGTGTGTGTGTGTGTGTGTGTGTGTGTGTGTGTGTGTGTGTGTGTGTGTGTGTGTGTGTGTGTGTGTGTGTGTGTGTGAGGTTGTGTGTGTGTGTGTGTGTGTGTGTGTGTGTGTGTGTGTGTGTGTGTGTGTGTGTGTGTGTGTGTGTGTGTGTGTGTGCGTGCGTGGTGCGTGGTGGCGGGTTGCGTGTTGTGTGGGTATGTGTGTGTGTGTGTGGTGGGTGGGTGTGTGTGTGTGGTGTGTGTGTGTGTGTGTGTGTGTGTGTGTGTGTGTGTGTGTGTGTGTGTGTGTGTGTGTGTGTGTGTGTGTGTGTGAAAAAATCAAAATGCGAGTCACTCCATCGGCCGCCAATTAGAGAACAGAGCAAGCTGTACGGAAACGGAAGAATAATTAGCGGCAATGCCCCCATTTGTTGTGTGGGCTTTGATTGATTGGTTAGTACCCGCTGCGCTGTCGACACGTCAAGAAAGCACAGACCGCGTGTACTTATAGGGGGCGATGTGAACAGTGTGTGATTACGTTAGAGAACACAGACCATCTGTGATTACAGGACACAATGCAGACATTGTGTGATTACGGTAGAGAACTGATTATCTGTGATTACAGGGGCTATGCGGACAGTGTGTGGTTACGGTAGAGAACACAGACCACCTGTGCTTACGAGACACAGTGCAGATAGTGTGTGATTACGGTAGAGAACAGATTATCTGTGATTACGGGACACAGTGCGGACAGTGTGATTACGGTAGAAAATACAGACCACTGTGATTACGAGACACTGTGCGGACAGTTTGCGATTACGATAGAGAACGCAGACCACCTGTGATTACAGGACACATTGAGGACAGTGTGTGATTACGATAGAGAACACAGACCAACTGTGATTACAGGACACATTGAGGACAGTGTGTGATTACGATAGAGAACACAGACCAACTGTGATTACAGGACACAGTGCGGACAGTGTGTGATTACGGTAGAAAACGCAGACCAACTGTGATTACAGGACACAGTGCGGACAGTGTGTGATTACGATAGAGAACACAGACCACCTGTGGTTACGGGACAGACGACTGACCACGTGTAAAAATACTGCAGACCATGTGTAATTAACGGAGAGACTATGTACCACATGCGATTACAGGACAGACTACAGACCACGTGTAAATAAAAGACAGATTCCAAACCACCTGTGATTACGGCATCCACTACAGACCACTTTTGATTACAGGACAGGCTACAGACCACTTGTGATTACAGGACACACTGCAAACCACATGTGAATATAGGACAGACCACAGACCGTAGGTGATTACAGGGCAGACTACAGACCACTTGTAATTACAGGACAGTCTACACACCACTTGTAATAACATTACGTGGCAGACTACAGACTGAGTATGACTACAGGACAAGCCACAAACTATGATGAATGGGAAGACCATGGACCACGTCTAATTGCTGAGCACTCTGCAGACCTCATGTAATTAGTTACAGGACAGACTGCAGACCTCATGTAATTAGTTACAGGACAGACTGCAGGCCAGGTGTAATTAGTTACAGGACAGACTGCAGGCCTCATGTAATTAGTTACAGGACAGACTGCAGGCCTCATGTAATTAGTTACAGGACAGACTGCAGGCCTCATGTAATTAGTTACAGGACAGACTGCAGGCCTCATGTAATTAGTTACAGGACAGACTGCAGGCCTCATGTAATTAGTTACAGGACAGACTGCAGGCCTCATGTAATTAGTTACAGGACAGACTGCAGACCAGGTGTGACTACAGGACGAATAGCATCTGGCGTCTGATAAGGACACATTACTGGATATTCGGTTAGGGTTTTCACTTCATGCTTAACAGTCGGATGTCTGCATGGTGTTTTCTTATTCCCTATCATATAATGTCCTCACATGATGGTCACATACTGAGGATTGCCCGTGCCAGACACGACCACAGTCCCCAGACCATGTTCTACAGTTCTGCCCCCTCTTCAGAGAAGCAAGACAGGACCACAGTCCCCAGAGCACGGTCTACAGTTCTGCCCCCTCTTCAGAGAAACCAGACAGGAACACAGTCCCCAGACCATGTTCTACAGTTCTGCCCCCTCTTCAGAGAAGCAAGACAGGACCACAGTCCCCAGAGCACGGTCTACAGTTCTGCCCCCTCTTCAGAGAAGCAAGACGGCAGCAGTGGCCCCATGGAGCAACGCCGCAAGAACAGCTGTGGGGCAACATGGAGGACTTTCTGAAGACCTTCATCTAGACCAGCCGGACTGGACATCTGAGGCAGAGCATCTAGACCAGCCGGACTGGACATCTGAGGCAGAGCATCTAGACCAACCGGACTGGACATCTGAGGACCTTCATCTAGACCAGCCGGACTGGACATCTGAGGCAGAGCATCTAGACCAACCGGACTGGACATCTGAGGACCTTCATCTAGACCAGCCGGACTGGACATCTGAGGCAGAGCATCTAGACCAACCGGACTGGACATCTGAGGACCTTCATCTAGACCAGCCGGACTGGACATCTGAAGACCTTCATCTAGACCAGCCGGACTGGACATCTGAAGACCTTCATCTAGACCAGCCGGACTGGACATCTGAAGACCTTCATCTAGACCAGCCGGACTGGACATCTGAAGACCTTCATCTAGACCAGCCGGACTGGACATCTGAAGACCTTCATCTAGACCAGCCGGACTGGACATCTGAGGCAGAGCCATGCTCGAAAGCAGAAGACGACGACGAGGAGGAGGAGGAGGAGGACGAGGAAGAGGAGGAGGAAGAGGACGACGACGACGACGAAAAAGAAGACAAAGGAGGAGGAATAGGAGGAGAAGAAGAAGCAGAAGAAGAAGAAGGAG
>JABMCL010002905.1:40000-45000 GCA_018857735.1 Alviniconcha marisindica
CATGCTTTGGCATTGGTCTCAGCTTGTCCCTAATATGTCAAGCGACATCCGAAGACATTAAGCAACATCGACCGAACCAACCGAACCGTCTGACTTAGTCAACCAGCATTATAATGGTCCTCAGCTGGACCAGATTTTTGATGACCCTGCTGTGTTCTGTCAGCAATGGGAGAGCAAAGATCTGATTTAGCTATGAGAGGAACTAATGCACTCAAAATAGACTGTTTATGAAGGGAGTAGTATTTTCTTCTCCTTTACTTCCCCTGGTTTACTTTAATTAAGGGTTTCCAGACCTAAATATAATGTCCTAACAATCAATTACATGCTTGCTGTTTGTTTTTCTTTTTTCTTTTTCTCTTTCTCTGCTTTTCTACACTTCGCTCTAAATCGAGCTGTTTCATTGGCCCTATTTTTCCAGGCAATTATATGACGAAAGAACAAGGCTCTTGGTTCATTCAGCACAAGTTTTCTTCTTTCTTTCCCCATTTCAATATTAGATTACTAGAATCAAAAGAAAATCTGCTGGGACTAGAAGAGTCTTTGAGATCGATTGTGGACTTCTTTCGCATTAACACCATGCAGACTGACAATTTTAAGTCAGTAGGACACTGGAACACACACACACACACACACACACACACACACACACACACACACAACACACACACACACACACACACACACAACACACACACACACACACACACACACACACACACACACGCACGCACGCACGCACGCACGCACGCACGCACGCACGCACGCACGCACGCACCACACACACACACACACACACACACACACACCCTCCCCCCACACACACCACAGAATGAGAGTTTTCCGTCGTTTGGATGGAAGAGAGAAAACATTTTCTCAATTTTACGAAAATCCGCTGACATTCTTAACTTCAGAATTTTCGAAAAATGATAGCACAAGTATTTAAGTAGAAAAGTACGCCCCCTCCACCCCCACCCCCAAAACAACAACAACAATAACAAACAAACAAACAAACAAACAAAAAACAACCCATATATCTATAAGTGTATATTATAAAAATATGAGTCAAATAATGTTGTTTTTGTTGTTGTTGCTTTTTGTTTCTAAAAATCAATCGCATATTCCGAAATAGAGACCCCAGTCAAATGTGGTGACCCCAACTTTTTATTTTATTTATTTCTACCTGGTACGACATGACAAAACAACTTTTCTTCAGCGGACAATTTTCGCGGGTATGCCTTTCCGGGGAAAAAAAGTAAACATGGTGCGCTTAACGTCCACAGAAACCATGAGGCTTATTAGGGACGGGGAGAAGGGGTGAAGGGGGTATGGAGGTGGGGGGAGAGGGAGATTATATACCTATCGCTACACTGTCACCACCAGAATGACTTCTGCATTAAGGTGGGCAGCGATGAGAGCCACTTTAATGTTTCATTAATTGTGAGGGACAAAGTCACAAGACAGTGTCCACAGACCACAACTTTTGAAGAGAAAGGACAGCCGAAGCAGATTCGAACCGAGGTCCTTCTGCTTACCAGCCTAACGCCTTACCGTTAGGCCAAAACTGGCTCTGAGGCCTGTCTAAACAGGAAAGTCTTGAGCGCAGATGCCGGCGTTCTTATACAGACATTTTGCGTGTTTGGGGATTTAAAAACATTGTCACTCGTCTACTACATGCAAAGCGTCGCTCAGATCGAGTGCTTAAAGTATTTTTTCCTTTCTCAGATTTTCCTCGGATTTCCTGGTCAGTCAAAAGTTTTGTCTGCAAGTTTTAATCGAATTTCATCGTGTGTTTTTTCTTCTGACCTTTAAATCTTTTATACATTAAAAAAGAAGAGGAAGTTCCTTCTGTTTTTTTTTTTTTGTTTTCATTTAGGCCCCCCCCCCCCTCCCCCCCCCCCCCCCCCAAAATCCCCCCCCCCCCCCCATTTATGCTAGTGTGCACTGACGGGGTGGAGGGGGGAAGACTAGCCCCTGGTTTTTGGGGCCTGCAAGACAACACCCCGAGGGCAGAGGAGGAGAGCGGTCGGCCAACGCTGCCCAAAAATTTCATCACTCCCCCCGCCCCCCGTATCGACAGGCGAGGGGGGGGCCAGTCATGGTGGGTGGGGGGAGCGTTGTTGGTTACGCGACTTCGGCCCTGCTGTCTCAAAAACCAGCGCAATTGTGTGTGTGTGGGGGTGTGTGTGTGGGGTTGTGTGGGGGGAGGAGAGAGAGAGAGAGAGAGAGAGGGAGAGAGAGAGAGAGGGGAGAGAGAGAACTCGAAAACTTTAATACTTAAAGATAGTAGCATTAGATCCATTTGGACCTTTCGAACAGCCAGTCCTTGCTGTACGAGAGAGAGAGAGAGAGAGAGAGAGAGAGAGAGAGAGAGAGAGAGAGAGAGAGAGAGAGAGAGAGAGAGAGAGAGAGAGAGAGATGGGGGTCGGGTTTGGAGAGGTGAGTGGTCTGTTTAAAAACAAGAATAAGAAAGACAGGGATCTTGTGGATGGTGCTGGAAGAGGGGGGTGGTTGGGGGCAGGTTGGCCTCCTCTTGTTTTCAACGTTGTTTGGAACAAAATGTTTCAAAAACATATATTTTTTAACCCTTGGTTATTTGGTTTTGGGGAAATATTGAGCGACAATGTCCCACATGAACTACATATACACTGTTATTTTTCAATGCTTTTTCCCCTCAACCATGTGAATGCGATCAGAGTCAGCCAGATCTTCAAATCCCTATTTATAATGACAGAAAATACGAGAATGCTTTACAGACTGTGCGAAACAGAAAAGAAGAGGAGAAAAAAGAAAAGAAAAAAAAAGTGAAAGAAAACACACACACACACCCCACACACACACACACACCCCACACACACACACCACACACACCCCCACACACAACACACACACCCCAGCACGCACACGCACACACACAACACACACACACCACACACACAACACCACACACCCCACCCCAAACCAACCCCCACCCAAAAACACCAAAAAAAACCCCCCACACAGATCAAAAAATAAAAAAAAAAAGCAAAAAAACCCAAAAAAAGAGCCCCCAAAAAAAAACAAAAAACAAAAAAAACAAAAAACAGCAGAAAAGGACAACAACAACAAAAACAACAATACACACAACAAAAACAACAACAACAAGAACACACACCACAAAACACACACACACACCACCACACCACACACCACACACCACACCCACACCACACCACACCACACCAACACTCACTCACCACTCACGCACGCACGCACGCACGCCGCACGCACGCACGCACGCAGCACGCACGCAGCAGACAAAAACACAAACACACACACACACACACACACACACACGCACAATAAAAAAGTAAAAAAAAGAAAAATCAAACGAAAAAAACAATATTAAAAAAATGAAGATACTCCTGCTGCAACCACAAAGCAACTGAACTTGCCATGTCAGCTGAGAACCAAAAACGTAAAGACGATCACAAATCAATATTTTAAGAGAATGTTTACTTTAAGGCAGGTTCAGCATGCTTATTTATCCATGAGGTAAATACTTCAATATTTCACAAACTATTTAACTGAAGTACTGTGTCCTCACCAACCTTTCGATCAATAAGTAAACAAATATCATGCTTGAATTTGTTTGCTTGTTTCCATTAATCTGCTTAGGAAGAGAAAACAAAACAGGTAGAAAGTTGGAAAGCTGACACCACGAAAACAATTTCAGAAAAGATCCGAAGGAAATGCACGGTTTGAAACCAGTATTCTATATGTCTTGAATGTGAAATCACCAAGAACATGTGCAGTAAGAACTGCCTGTTTGGAGCTGTTTTTCTTTCTTTCTCTCCCTCTTTTCTTGTGTGTGTGTGTATATGTGTGTGTTGTGTGTGTGTGGGGGGTGTGTGTGTGTGTGTGTGGGGGGTGTGTGTGGGGGTGCGGGGGGGTGGGGTGTGTGTGGTGGGGGTGTGTGGGTTTTGTGTGTGTGTGTGTGTGTGTGTGTGTGTGTGGGGGTGTTTCGTGCGTTTTACGTTAGGTTTACGATATATACCTGTCACGGATTCAACACTCCTGACAGCCTCTCACCCATTACACTAAGAAGCAATGACACTTCACTGGCCCTTTTATTTTCTCTCAATGCCGGCAAGATCAAATTATCGAACATACGAACTCGCGTAACAGCTGTTCTGCGGTTGCCGAAGATTGAGTTTTTGGATGGCGTTTCTGTGTGTCACCAGTTATTACACCGTTTTTACATCCTTTAATAATGTTGCCGTCGCCTTTGCTTTCTTTGCCCATTTCTTCCATTCCTGTATGTTTCTTCTGTCTGTTTGCCTTCCTTGTCCTTGTTGTCTCAGCATAAATTTCCTTTTATGAAGCACATATTGTCAGCGGACCCGAACACGCATCCGCACCCGCGTACGCACGTACACAGAGAGATAGACAGATAGACACACATATACACACGTATGCACAATCAAACATAGAGACAAACTGACGTACGTAATGAACGCACACACGCACGCACACACAAATACTCGGACGTACTCGCAAACAGGCTCTCTCTCCCCCCTCTCTCTCTCCCCCTCTCTCTCTCTTTCCCGCTAAAAAAAACCCCAAAACCCAAAACCTCATAAATAAGGGGGGAAAAGAGAGAGAGGAGAGAGGAGAGAGGGGGAGAGAGAGAGAGAGAAGAGAGAGAGAGAGAGAGAGAGAGAGAATTAAAAAACCATTTTGAACTGAAAAGAAAAAAAACTCTGTCATATAAATATATATAAAATATATATATATAATATATATATATATTATTAAAAATAATATTAATATTAATTTATATATATATATATATATATATATATATATATTTTTTAATAAGGGGGAATGGGGTTTTTTTTTTTTTTTTTTTTTTTTTTTTCTTCTCTCTTTTGTTTTTTTTTTCATTCTTTCTTTTTAAAAATATCTTATACAAAATCCTCTGGTTGGGGACCCCTTTTATCTTTAAAAAGGGGGGCAACTTT
>JABMCL010002905.1:50000-52500 GCA_018857735.1 Alviniconcha marisindica
TGACTGTAGAAGCAACCTAGCGCCCAAGCACGCACGCAAACATGAGGCGCATCCACCCCGGGTAAAAAAAGAAAAAAGAAAAAGAAAAAAAAGAGTTCCGTCTCGATTAAAAAGATTTAGGTTTTATTTGAGCTGGCGTAAGCAACTGGTCAGTTATAAAACAAACGTCTTATATAATCTGAGTTGTTGGTAACAAACTTACTATTGTTTGAGCACCAACAAAAAACTGCTCGTTAGCTGACAGTTTTCTGTGACCTATGGCGAACTAAATACGGCAGTGGTTGAAGGAAGGATGTCGTAAACCAGTGCTTGGAGTTTGCCCCCCACCCCCTCCCCCCTCAAGAAATTAGTAGGAAAACCACTGAAGTTTCTAAAAATAGTACACAGTCTTGGTGTCCGGACACAAAAACGTTATTACATTTATCTGTAGCTTTAGTAATATCGAAATTGATTATGTTCAGGGGGTATATTTTTCCGCACCAAACACACAGCAAAGAAACTGCAACGCATTGATAGTAAAGCAATTAAATTAGTCATTTGTGTTCCGGTGTATATAAATACAAACAAATCTTACTCTGAAGCAGGAATGATATGTCTCGCCGAACAACGTAAATTGGCGGTTTCAAAGTATGTCATTAATTGGGTAACAGATTTGTTTTGTTTTTGTTTTAGATTCAAATAAAGACTATCCCAAAAGAGCTCAAAACATACCATCTATTCCAGGCCAATCAGAAAATTAATTATATAAACGATTTGATTAACGAATATAACATAGATATTAAATCAATTCCTGTTCTCCCAACATCACCTCAAATGACACAGTGGGAACACATAAATGCCAAATTTGACACTGATGTGTGTGTGTGTGTGTATTTGTGTGTGTGTGTGTGCGTGTGTGTGCGTGTGCGTGCGTGCGTGCGTGCGTGTGCGTGTGCGTGTGTTGTGTGTGTGTGTGTGTGTGTGTGTGTGTGCGTGCGTGCGTGCGTGCGTGGTGTCGTGTGTGGTGTGTGGTGTGTGTGTGTGTGTGTGTGTGTGTGTGTGTGTGTGTGTGTGTGTGTGTGTGTGTGTGTGTGTGTGTGTGTGTGTGTGTGTGTGTGTGTGTGTGTGTGTGTGTGTGTGTGTGTGTGTGTGTGTGTGTGTGTGTGTGTGTGTGTGTGTGTGTGTGTGTCCACACGCACGTGTTTGTGCTTAAACTGTCCTTATGCACCCGAACATCTGGCAGCACATAGGTACGTGCCTTTAAAACCACTGACTTGTTCCTGCCTCCGATCTGCTGCTTCACTCCCTCAAAGCAATTGGACACAGAATCCAAGCAAGCCTTAGTAGCCTGCAGTCCCTGTAATGTCGCGGGTTTGTCACTTGTCTCCAGTACTGAAACATTGTCCAATTAAACGAGGGCTATATGGTTCCAGTCACAACATACTCAGGCAAGCATGCAGCGACATTTCCGCCAAAAGGGGGCGCTTTTCGGCCCCAGTCTGCCTTTACTTCCGGAAAACCGCACGCAGCTGCCGGAAGTAGAAAGAGAAATGCTATTAGAGAGATTAAGCGCTGTTCACATTTGTTGAAACCCGTGTCAGCTTTTATTGCTAGCTTGACGTCTGGATTGCCTAGTCATGCGTGGACAGCTTCCGATGGAATGGTGATCTGCGTGCTACTGTTGTCGATTTTCATTTATGATCGATACCAGAGCAAAACCTGGTGTGTCCGTACCGGCTTGCGGTCAATACCACGAAGATTACAGGACAGGAAAAAGACTTAACACTCTCTTTGCCACCCGTGTGAGTGGTGCGTTTCAGCCAGTTGTGATTCACTAGATAAATAGATATTCGTGAACAGATCACAAGCACCGAAGCAAGAAAGACAGGAACAGAAAGAGGGGTGGGGACGTTTAAAAGTGTTAAAAGACATAGAAGCTTTCTTGTCTGTTTGTGGTCTAGTTTGTTCAATTTCGACGTGAACAAAGCTGGCCTGTGTGACACAAGTGTACATTATGTTATTTTTCTAACCCTTAAAATAACACTGTTCTTTCGTAAAGTGTAAACCAGCATGGTTCATACTGAGTGCTCAGATTGGAAGCAAAAAGATGCCCCTGATGCATAAATATACAAAATGTGCAAACGGGAACATGATTCGCACATTTTCTCGTTTTTAGTTCAGCCTGAGTCTTCGTACGTAGTTCCCTTTAATAATAATACATAGCACTTCTATAGCGCAATGTCCATAGCATTACTTAGCTCAAAGCGCTTTACACAAAAAAGTATGTAAAAATTTACACTGTACAGACATCAGTAATCATATTATCACCACCTCCTCTATATATACACATCCACTTTAGTCAGGGTTTGGCGGCTCGGCCAGCCTATTGGCTGGTTAACTGGTTGGCTGACTGGCTGTTTGGTTGGTTGCTTATAGTCAGTTAATCGGTTCATACCAGCCTCCGAATGGAGGATGAGACTTTCTGCCTGTGGAACAGCGGGTGCTTGCCCGCAGATGACAG
>JABMCL010002905.1:60000-72500 GCA_018857735.1 Alviniconcha marisindica
AACAAATAACACACTTACCATGATAGTTACTTCTCTTAACTTATAGCACCCTTAATTGCCATAAGTCACTCCTCTTAACAAATAGCGCCCTTACCATGATAGGTACCTCTCTTAACTTATCTGATTTTTATTTACCATGAGTCACTCCTCTTAAAAAATAACACACTAATTACCATGATAGTTACTTCTCTTAACTTATATCACCCTTAATTACCACGAGTCACTCCTCTTAAAAAATAACACACTAATTCCCATGATAGTTGCTTCTCTTAACTTATAGCACCCTTAATTACCATGAGTCACTCCTCTTACAAGGGTACCACGATATAGTTACTCCTCTTAACAAACAGCAAGGGTGGACAAGCGTACCATGATATAGTTATTCCTCTTAAACAGCAAGGGTGGACAAGGGTGCCATGATATAGTTACTCCTTTTAACAAACAGCAAGGGTGGACAAGGGTACCACGATATAGCTACTCCGCTTAACAAACAGCAAAGGTGGACAAGCGTACCACGATATAGTTACTCCGCTTAACAAACAGCAAGGGTGGACAAGGGTACCACGATATAGTTACTCCTCTTAACAAACAGCAAGGGTGGACAAGCGTACCACGATATAGTTACTCCGCTTAACAAACAGCAAGGGTGGACAAGGGCACCACGATATAGTTACTCCTCTTAACAAACTGCAAAGGTGGACAAGGGTACCACGATATAGTTACTCCGCTTAACAAACAGCAAGGGTGGACAAGGGTACCACGATATAGTTACACCACGAAATAGTTACTCCGCTTAACAAACAGCAAGGGTGGACAAGCGTACCACGATATAGTTACTCCGCTTAACAAACAGCAAGGGTGGACAAGGGTACCACGATATAGTTACTCCGCTTAACAAACAGCAAGGGTGGACAAGGGCACCACGATATAGTTACACCACGAAATAGTTACTCCGCTTAACAAACAGCAAGGGTGGACAAGCGTACCACGATATAGTTACTCCGCTTAACAAACAACAAGGGTGGACAAGGGCACCACGATATAGTTACTCCGCTTAACAAACATCACCCTGCATGACCACGATAGTCAAAGCCTACATACAGCGTCGTTGCGGGAGGAGGCCAGTGAGGGCTGTAACTAAGGTGGTGGAGACCTCACGACTTTGTTTACAAATGACACACAAAACTGCACGAGTAATGGGCCGTGGTGGCCACTCCACTCATGCAAGCATTCACGCTAATCGCATTGACTGAACCCATCAGATAAGGACGTTGTATTATATAATTTTCCCTTGCTGCACGCATGGTCATCGTTGTCGCAGTTCGGGATGTGGAAGACGGAGGGGAGAGGGGTGGGGGTAAGGGGTGGGCGTGGATAGGGGTTCAAGGAGCTAGGCTTCAATCGAATGGAGTATTCGTGTTCCCTTTCCTTCTCTTGTTGTTTTTGCCTCGGAGAGGCAGGTGCAGGTCTGACGGTCGATTCTGGAATCATGCTGGAGTTACGATCAGACCGTTGTCGCTTTGAGGTTGCGTTTGTTACGATTTCATCTCGGCCTTTTCCTCCCGCCCTTTCCTCTCACTCAGTAATTAACAAAGTGTGGCCACTGTATTAGTATCATTGCCGGGAGCTGCCACAAGTATCATTTTTGTCGCGACAGAAGGGTTTTTGTCGCGACAAACACTTGTTTATCGCGACAAAACACGTCTTTTGCCGCCACAAAACATTTGTCGCGACAAAATTATGTTTGTCGCGACAAAATATTTTTGTCTCGACAAACCTTTTGTCGCGAGAAATACGTGTTTGTCGCGACAAGCATACTTTAGTCGCGACAAAAGACGTGTTTTGTTGCGACAAACATGTTTGTCGCGACAAAAGTAAGCATGTCGCGGCAAAACATTTGTTGCGACAAAATTATGTTTGTCGCGACAAGCATACTTTTGTCACGACAAAAAGACAAAAATGTGTTTCATGAAAGCACATGTTACTGCGCAGCATCATGACAGTTGATTGGACATACTTGTTACTGCGCAGCATCATAACAGTAGATTAGACATACTTTTGATTGGTCAGTTGTGTTTTGTACCGACTGCGTCTCCGGGAATCTGTCTGGAAATATCACTTTCAGTTGTAACTAAGTGAAACGTAAATGTTAAGGTCTCCCTTGTTTTAGAGCTTCTTGGGTGTGTCAGCCAAGAGTATTCTCCCATTCTCCCATACTGGCGGAGTCTGCCACTTAGTCGATGGCTTTCTTTTTTGTTGGAATTGGGCTGATATCCTCTCCCCGTTATGTGCCTGTTGTCACTGATGAGTTACTCGGGTAGCGAAACACGTATCTGACCTCAACAATCAACATAATAATGGTCCCCACCAGGATCAGATTTGTGATAGCATCTCTCTTTGGAAAACACACACACACACACACACACACACACACACACACACACACACACACACACACACACACACACACACACACACACACACACACACACACACACACACACACACACACACACACACACACACACACACACGCACACACACACACACACGCTTCTTCTTCTTCTTTCTATTGAGTTCAAAGCGCAGTCTCAGCTTAGTAGATCACATACATTACATACTGATTGTAGGTTCGGCTTACCAAGAGTACCTATTAATTATACAATACACGATTTTCATTGGCAATCGACGGCTTGTGTCAGATCAGTATCAGATGAAAATAATGTAAGTCTGAAACCTAGATTACACGGCCAGTGGCTGGACGATGACATCACAGACTCTGGTTTCCCATAGCAACTGATCGAAAATCATGTTGCCATCTGACCGTGATCGAAAGTGCATCAAACACAGCCTTTTAGGGTCATGCAAGGGACACAAACCACTGACTAGTGATGGAGTGGGTGCCACAGAGACCCAAACAGTTGTCTGCCCTTGGTGCTTTCCACATAGAAGCTGTGAGAGCATCATTCAAAATCTGATGCCAGGCTGACCGAATCGGCGGATCTCTTGATTGCAGCGGTCGCGTGCTGCATGCAGAGCACGTGCAGCCCTGGACGCGCGGTGGGTCACCACCACCAGCTGTGTCCTAATGTCCTGGCAGGAGAGAGGCCACTTTGCCTACGGCTCGTGTGCAAAACAAAAAGGTCTCTCCACACGATGCTTTGCAACCGCGAGAAAACCTGCGATTATCTTGCACGATTCTTCCGTGTTTTGGGAGTGAATGGCAGACAGCTGTTTGTGCGAGTGGATTGTAATTTTTTTAAATATTTTTTTGTTTTTGGAAGCGTGAGAACATGTGTTGTTTGTGCAATGTTTTTATTATATAATACGTTTTATGGCAGACCATGTCATTTCCGCAATAGATTAATAAGGTTGTCTTGTATCTTGCATCTTAAAACACGTTCTATTTCTACAGAAGGAACACGCGCATTTGACCAATCAGGGCACAGGTGAAGGAGGTCGACTGAGAGAGAAGGTAAACAAACAAACAAACAAAAAACAAAACAAACAAAAAAAGTATTCCAGTGTTCCAGTATTTCTTTTAACCAAGTTTTACGAAATAATTGATCCTCACCCTCGGAGCTTGAATCCGTCACTATGCTAGACACCATGTCTGAGAGATGAGGAGGGGGTAGCTTGGCTTTTTACGCCCAGTCAACCAGTACTGCTGTATTAAAGCGAAAGAAGAGATGGGGTGGGGTGAGGGGGGGGGGGGGAATCAGATGGCGATCAAACGAAAGGCTATTTGAACAGACAGACCCACTCTGAAATAAGTGGAAAGGAGGTGTGTGTGTGTTTTTATCCTTAAAAAAAAAAAAATCAGTTTATATGTAGGACAACATAATTTTCATATAATTACATTATATATTTCAATGATAAGAGCAGAGGAGAACTATTCACGCTTAACAGTTGTAGAAGAGATAATATGGAGGAGAGAGAGAGAGAAAGAGAGAGAGAGAGAGAGAGAGAGAGAGAGAGAGAGAGAGAGAGAGAGAGAGAGAGAGAGAGAGAGAGAGAGAGAGAGAGAGAGAGAGAGAGAGACTCGTGTACACACACACACACACACACGCACGCACGCACGCACGCACACACACACACGCACGCGCAGTTTTCTGCCAGACTTAGACTCGTTAATAGACAGCCGTCGATTGGCTAGAATATGTTTCCCCGCAGTTTGATTGACAGACTGGGGAGATCAGCTGACCTGACGCAGAACATGTTCAGCGCCAAATGAGTGGCAAGAACCGTGTGGCTTAGTCATCAAAGAGTGACCAACCGCAGGTTGCATCAAGCAGGGTTTTGCAAAGCATCATCTGGCATAGCTTAACAAGATCGATAAAGTTGCCATGCATCTTGTATTAAGTATGGGGACAAGAATCGACTTGTGTACATCAGTGTTTAGGCATTAAAGGCACCAGCTTTTTTTTTTTTTTTTTTTTTGCCAAGCACATCGTTGTGGGGCGTTTAATCGTATAACATACATCCAATACAATAACATGTTCATACTCATTCATACTTCATTCTGTCTATATATATATATATATATATTTTTTTTTTTAATGTATACTGATTGAATCATCCATTGCAGTTTGACATGTTTATGACATACATCTACGAATGCAGTACAATCATTCCTTATATCATTATGTGTGTGTGTGTGTGTGTGTGTGTGTGTGTGTGTGTGTGTGTGTGTGTGTGTGTGTGTGTGTGTGTGTGTGTGTGTGTGTGTGTGTGTGTGTGTGTGTGTGTGTGTGTGTGTGTGTGTGTGTGTGTGTGTGTGTGTGTGTGTGTGTGTGTGTGTGTGTGTGTGTGTGTGTGTGTGTGTGTGCGTGTGTGCGTGCGTGTGTGCGCCTGTGTGTCCGCGTGTGTGTGTCTGTGTGTGCCTATCTGTGTCTGTGTAATGGTGAATGAAATGCAGTCTGTGGGTTTTGTTATTAACAATCAGCAACCTGAGCGTTAAATTCAAAACATCTTGTCTCTTGACACACGTATAAGAGGTCCATTAAAGTACATCCATGTTCATAATATAGATATTAAATACAGTGAATCATTCTTTAATCAAAGGCACCAGCCTTGTCAGAACATCTTTTGTCAAACAGATAGGAAAAGAAATCACGAATTTCATTTCAAAATGATCCATTGAATTTATACTATAGAAGCCGAGTTCTGTGAGTGACGATTAGAAGAACCCGATGTACAAAACACCGTTAAATGCATGCGTGCTCACGTCATCCGAGCTGAAACATCTGCGGCCTGAGGTAAGACTTCAGACAAGCTGTAATACATGATGGCCTGTTGAACATCCAATCCTGCTAAACGTTACTTATGAAACTAGTTTTTTTGTAATCGATATAAAATAAACCGGGCATTTTGTTCTTTTCCACATGTTGGAGAAAGAAAAGAAAAAAGTTTTAATAAAAGAATCTGAAACAAAATTGACTGTTAGCGTTCTGAAACAAGACCAAAACACACACAATCTTGTTAAAAAGCACGCTGATTTTAATTAGACAACACAAAACCTTTTCAAATTTTCAGTGGACTGATCTTTATCATGCAACAGACATACAGATAAGTATAATCACTAACAAACGATGGTAGATGAAAGGTTTCTATTGATCTATCAGCTGGTGCTGGAGTTTGTTTTGAGAAGGCGTTTCCTGCAAGGTGTCACAAAAGAGAATTTGCCCAAGATGCTTCATTCTTTACGTGTGACATTCAGCTGCCATCAGAGGGTTAGGTTTTGCGTTGAACGTCCTGTCCACTGCACCGGGTCACCTCAGATAGATGTGTGTGTGTGTGTGTGTGTGTGTGTGTGTGTGTGTGTGTGTGTGTGTGTGTGTGTGTGTGTGTGTGTGTGTGTGTGTTTGTGTGCGTGCGAGCGTGCGTGCGTGCGTGTGAGTGTGCGTGTGTGTGCGTGCGTGTGTGCGTGCGTGCGTGCGTGCGTGAGTGATTGAGTGAGTGAGTGAGTGAGTGAGTGTGTGTGTGTGTGTGTGTGTGTGTGTGTGTGTGTGTGTGTGTGTGTGTGTGTGTGTGTGTGTGTGTGTGTGTGTGGTGCGAACGTGTGTGTGTGTGTGCGTGCGTGCGTGCGTGCGTGCTGCGTGCTGCGTGCGTGCGTGCGTGCGTGCGTGCGTGTGTGTGTGTGTGTGTGTGTGTGTGTGTGTGTGTGTGTGTGTGTGTGTGTGTGTGTGTGTGTGTGTGTGTGTGTGTGTGTGTGTGTGTGACGATATGCGCACATCTGAAGGTCTTTGTATGCGTCCCGTGTGTGTGTGTGTGTGTGTGTGTGTGTGTGTGTGTGTGTGTGCGTGCGTGCGTGCGTGCGTGCGTGCGTGCGTGCGTACATGCGTGCGTGTGTGTACATGCGTGTGTGTGTGTGTGCATGCGCGCGAGCGCGTGTGATGATATGCGCGCATCTAAAGGTCTTTGTATGCGCCCCGACATTGTGCGGCATAAATAATAATAAACTTTATTATTAATATATCATCGCGAAACGCAAGTCATCTAACTAAAACGAAAATATGGTACGCAGGTCAAAGCACAGTAGAGTGGACAGCAAACACAACCAAAATCAAACCAAATTCTTATGCAAGCAATAAGCGCGAAGCAATACTTACACTTCACTCTTTGAAAATGGTTCAGAAATACTTGCTGTAACTCCACAAATTGTATCTATGAATGCCTCTGCTTAAAAAGGTATCGCATCCTGTTAAAAACAATTACAAGCAGAAGACTGATTCACCGTTATTGTGGCACATGGCACTTTATGGTTGGAGAGGGTTTGAAAGAAAAGAAAAAAAAAAGTTGAATGGAACGTGAAGGTAAAAAAATCGAACGGCAGAATTCCTGGCAGGCCATTCCTTCCTACTCCAAACTTCGAAAGAGAAAGCTTTTGACAAAGGAGATTACCCCGAACATTTGCAGATTGTGTGTTTGTGTCCTAATAAATAAAGGTTCTTTTGACAGATTGTGTTTTTGAGTCCTAATAAATAAAGGTTCTTTTGACAGATTGTGTTTTTGTGTCCTAATAAATAAAGGTTCTTTTGACAGATTGTATTTTTGAGTCCTAATAAATAAAGGTTCTTTTGACAGATTGTATTTTTGAGTCCTAATAAATAAGGGTTCTTTTGAACCGTTTATGTGTTTGGATCTTGAGAAAGCTCTGGTTTCTCAGCAGATGCAACTTTAATTTCTGCATCCGCGGTATCCCACTGCAAGGACTTGCGCAGGAAAGGTGATAGGCCCCGCGATTCACTATAAACAGCCCCCCCCCCCCCTCCCCCGCCCCCGCACTCCCACCCCTACCCCCACCCCCAGCCTTGTTGGTTGGGGTTCAAGCAGTGTGTTTTAGGCAGACGTGAGTGACGTCACCACCACTCCTAGTGTCTCGCCGGTCAGTCGCCATTTTGTGGTTGTTGTGACTGGAACGTTTGGTGAAATTGCCACGTGCTCAGTTTCCAGACTAGTCTAATATTCTGTAAAATTACGATGGAAGCGGTGGAGGTTGTGCTACATCTTTATCAAGTGGCTGATCACAGGACACATCAAGTTCTCCTATTGCAGCTCCTCCACGCTGCTGCTCACATCCACCCCCCCCCCCCCCCCCCCCCCCCCCCACACCCCACCCCCGCCACAGCCTAGAAAACAACGTCTGCATTAGCCAATGAAGTGGCATGAAGATGATATCATCGAGCAGCGAACGCAATTAGAAAGGCGGATTTCACGTGCACACGCACAGTACTGCACCCCAAGGAAATCATGCATTCGTCCGAGCGCAGAACACACTCTAGCGGAAAATTATTTTATTCTCGAAAAACCAGGGACTGATTCGTTTTACTTACTAACTCGAAGAGTTATTGTAACGTTCTAATGCACAGAAAAGCCCAAGTCATTTTCTCCCTTCTCGTCGGCTCAACTGGGTGTTTAGGCGAACACAAAAACAAACAAACAAAAAAATACTTTTAGCTTGCTTGATTGTTTGATTGCTAGGATCATTCTTTGCTTGCCTGTCTAGACGTTTAAGAACAAGGGTTACAGTAAAGACAGTCATTTTATTCTTAAGCTGTAACATTTGTGACAAATAATAATAATAGCTCAACAACAATAATAATAATGATAATAATAATAATAATAACGTACATTTATCATGCGCTCATCAACGCTCATGAGCGCTCACATCATACATATTAACCTAAATACAATATTCTATACACACGTAGAGGACAGTCCTACCAAAACAGTCCTCCCGACAAACAGGTCAGAACATTTTGAAATTCAGTAGCGCGTGCTAAACAGGTGGGTTTTGAGGAATTTCTTGACTATGCTTAAGTCCTGATGTGATGTGACGTTAAATTCTTGTTGTGCTGCTGTTGTTAAGAAAGGTAGTCTTAATGTTACCACCCTCTTTGGGGTACCTCAGTTGCGTACTGAGGACATGCACAGTAAGGTACCATCTCCTCTTCGGAGAGCCCGCAGCTGTCAAAGGTTCTCTGGTTACAGCCCGGAGATGGTCAGAATATAGCTTTACCTGCTTTGCCTACTGCCAGAAAAACTCTGCCTTTATAGTTTCTGTCTTCTCCTTTAATGTATCCCAAGTCCTCTTCACGTTTATCTTGTAATATGGGACATGTGCATACGTTTTTTTGTCGTAATATAATAGGACATGTGCATACGTTTTTTGTCGTAATAAAATGGGATATAATTATCAGATATTACTCTTCTCTCTCTCTCTCTCTCTCTCTCTCTCTCTCTCTCTCTCTCTCTCTCTCTCTCTCTCTCTCTCTATATATATATATATATATATATATATATAACAAGTACGTAATTATTATATATAATATAATAATTACTTAATATAATTAGTCATGCCAATAACAGCTCAACCAAAAAACAAAACAAAAAAGATTTTTCTCTTCATTTTTCATCCTTTTTAACAGTTTTATCTGTTGTTTAAGTGTCGTTTTGTGACTTGACAAAGGGGATTTCCCCGAAGATTTGCATATTGTGTGTCGGTGTCAAAATAAATAAGCGTTCTTTTGAACCTTTTTGTGTTTGGATAATGGGACATGTCCATACTTTTTTTGGTTATAATGCAATAGATAATGTCCATAATGGGACATATTCATACGTTTATGCCGTAATCTAACAGAGCATATCCATAAGTTTATGCCATAATATAATGGGACATGTCCACACATTTGTGTGGTAACGTACATGTCCATATGTTTATGCCGTAATATAATGGGGCATTTCCATACGCATTTTGGCGCAATGTAATAGAACATGTCCATAGTTGCTGTTTCTCATAATATAATGAGACATATTCATACGTTTATGCCGTAATCTAACGGAACATATCCATACGTTTATGCCATATTATAATGGGACATGTCCACACATTTTTGTCTGGGACAGGTCTGCTCTTCTTCTGTTTGCAGCTACGTGCAGTGTTGTGCAGCGACTTACAGTGAAGACAGCTTAAAGAAGCTGTGTAGCTTGTGTCGTGTACGCTTCTACTAATGAAGATGTCACAGAGACACAGAGAGAGAGAGAGAGAGAGAGAGGGAGACAGACAGACAGACAGACAGACAGAGAGGGGGGGGGGGGGGGGGGGCGGTAAATCTATATTTTGACGAACCAAACATCCGTCCTGTTCGGATCATTCTCGCAGGAAACTAGGAATAATTCATGCATCTAAAATCAGACCTCCTCCCGCACTCATCCCCACCCCCACCCCCCTCCCCCCTCACCTCCCTAAAAAATAAAATTAAAAAATGCTGGGACAAAATCGCCAAACTAGTCTGCCGCGTTGTGTTGTGTTTCTCCGTTGACGTTTCAGGCTGAATCCAGGTGCTGGTGATCGGCCTTGCAAAGCCTGACGACGATCTAAACGTCCACCGAGCCTATCAGGACGTCTTCCGGTCGGCGGCACACCTTTCCTCCGAACTTCCGCCCTGTTAGCTCTTTATGCAGATCGAACGGGCGCGAATGAAAACGACCATTGTGACGACGACGCGTTGAAGCAAATCATGAATATTTCATGCTGAACTTCGTTCGGCTGTGCGTCGTTTTGAAGCCTGGAAGAAAAATGAAAGGCGAAAATGGGACAGTGAGTTGCACTCCTCTTTTCTATCTTAACATTAAAGGAACTAGCTTTTTCGGAAAGTGTTTTGGCCAAGAGGTTGAAGAGATCAAGTTACCTGGTTAGTTCTTGGTTTTTGATTGTCCCATGAACCGCACAGGTTAATTAACCTCAGGACGAAGGAACTTGTTTGTTTTTTTGTTTTTGTTTTCACCAAGTCAACAGATCAAGGTAAAGGCTTTTGATTTAGGGTTTTGTTTTAAACTGCCCCGATGATTTTTATATCCAACTTACAAAAACGAGATTCGTGAGTGGCTATATATTAGCGAGAACGGACTACAAAACGCCATTAAGAGTCACAGTTCGCTTGTCGCATAGCGTGGCCTCTTCGATGTTTGCCCTCGAGCGGTACTAACTCGCGTCACTCGCGTCAGGTCATTCAGTGCGTTGAGAAATTACTCGTTTTCTAAATTCGACATAAATCGACTGTGCGTTTTAAAGCAAATCCCTAGGTTCATGTTTTAGTTTTGATAACTGCTACTCGTTGGGCAAAACACGATTTACGAAGGCCAGTTCCTTTAAACTTTCCATTTTATTACAACATAAAGCGCATTAAATACGGCTTAGGATTCCCACGAAAGCTATTAAAATCAGGGCTTCCTTCATCATAAAACACTTCCCTCTAAACGTTTTTTTTGTTGTTGTTGTTTTTTCTGCAAAAGGTTGTTCTTTCCGAAGATTGAAACATTAACATACTTTCATTTTATTTGAAGTATTAAGTTCACTTGATGAAATACTGCATATTTTTGAGATTTTAAGCCTGCCGATACAGTCGCCAAACCAGTGCTGTTTTAAATATATCGTCGGGTTTTTATTCTGATGTTATTTTATAATAATGCTTTGAAGATATGAAGTGATATCATTTTTTTTTTTCTTCTGCATTCGTAGCGGAAATGTTTTGTCGCCTTATTTGTGTAAAGGTAAAGCCGCGGCAATAGACCATTTTTAATGAGATAGGTCCAGAACATTACGAAGTCAGGTAATGGTGAGAAGACCATTCTTAATGAGACAGGTCCAGAACATTACGAAGTCAGGTAATGGGGAGAAGACCATTCTTAATAAGATAGGTCAAGAACATTAGGCAGGTGGGGCGATGGGGAGAAGGCAAGACAGTATATTAAAACAAATCTGAAACAAGAATGACTGCTATCGTTCTAAAGCAAGATCCAAACACATAAAAGGTTCAAAATAACGCTATTTATTCGGACAAAACACAACATGCGAATTTTGGGGTAATCCCGTTTATCAAGCTATAAAACAGCACTTAAACAAGAATTACATGGTGGAGAAAAATGAGATGGAGAGCTAAAGAAAATATAAATACAGTTGATCATCGAGTGACAAACAGAGGTCAAATTAGGCTGACGAGAGGCATCCAGTCAGACCTGAATTTGACAACAGACACACAGAAACGACATTTAGGATTCCCCGTGGTAAGACTACACGATACCTACAGTCATTCATTCCAACGGTCATTCGGACACACAATCAACAAGCAGGCAGATAAACTCAACACGCAACGGCTAGAAATGCGGGGATGATGAGGCTGGGATAAAATGGAGGAATGTTTTGGAGTGAATGGAAGGCGGCTGTTTGTGTGACTGGACTGTATTTTGGAAGAGTGAGAAAATGTGTTGTTGGTGCAATGTTTTATTATATAATACGTTTTATGGCAGACCATGAAATTTCCGCAATGGATTAATAAAGTCGTCTTGTATCTTGTCAAAGTAGGTCACAAAATCCAAAAAGAGATTAGAAACAGCAATGACTTGGAATCATTCTTAATGACCTAGGTCGCTATCATTGGCGGGAGCTGCCATAAGTATTATTTTTTTCGCGACAAACGTTTTGTCGCGACAAACGTAATTTTGTCGCGAGAAACACGTCTTTTGACACGACAGAAGTATGCTTGTCGCGACAAAACGTTTGTCGCGACAAACACGCGACAAAAATGGTACTTGTGGCAGCTCTCGCAAATGATAGCTACGTCACGGTGGGTAACGTGGCTGAACGGGAAGTTGGATTGTGGGTCTACGCCGCAGCCAACAAAATGGCTGAGCAATCACGAAGGTCGATGAAAACATGCAAATCATTGCTGAGGATCGCCTCGTTTTACGATTTCTGAGCATAAGAAGAAAATAACCTTTCACATATTATTTCCTTTAATTCAGGCTTCGAGGCAGCTCAACATGGGCAAGGAGATATAACAGATTTCTACTCTGGTAGCGAAACACGTGTCTGACCAAGGCAACCAACATAATAGTGGTCCCACTCCAGGATCAGATTTTTGATAATCCCTCTGCTCTCTGCTTGGAAGGGGGGGAGGGGGGGGGGGGAACTGATGCACCCAATTGGCTCTTTATGA
>JABMCL010002905.1:77500-82500 GCA_018857735.1 Alviniconcha marisindica
TAAAACCCAGTTTCTCTTACCCCTGGCATCTAAATTGTATAACATCATATATGCTTTATGCGGCAATCTGTCTTCACCCATACATGTAAGCTTCAACCAATAGCGAATACATCTGACGGCGGAGTTCAACGTAATTGGAAACCTGTCTGTCTCACCTTACACAAGGTCATTTGGTGTTTTCATATCTACCCCTAAAACTCTTTTCAGCGCGTACAAATGAACTTTTTCAATATGTATCGTCGCTTTATCAAGACCCCATAACTCAGACCCATACTGTGCGATTGGTTGCACTTGGGCATCAAAGAGCTTCAAAAACACTTCTAATGAATTGTTATTAAGCAAATATAGCTTTTGCAAAACACACACCAATGCATTCTTGGCTCTACTTGCTAAGTCTCTACAAGCAGAAACAAAAGACAGTCTTGTAGTGAAGTAAATGCCAAGATATTTGTACACATTCACAGCTGGCATAACAACACCATCATATATCCACCGTTCTCTAGCACCTAGATAACCACCTTTTCGAAAAACAATATTACTCTTATTCATATTAACTTTCAGTTCAAGCTCAGAAGCAGCATGCTGTAGACTATTCAACTGAGTCTGTAGTCCTACCACAGTTTCGGACATCAAAATGACGTTATCAGCCAATAACAGTATAAATAATTCAAAGGCATCGATCATAAAGCATGCACCGTGTCTCCCTTTGTCAATCACTTGTAATGCTAACTCATTTATGAACAGAGAGAAAAGGATCGGGCTACACACATCTCCCTGTTTCACTCCGGCAGTACAATTCACATAATCTGTAAGTTTATCTCCACATCTGACTCGAGCTTTCACATTACTATACATACTTTTAATACATCTAAATAGCTTTCCTTTGATACCATTCTTTAACAAAATAGGCCATAACAAATTTATATTAATAGTATCAAACGCCTTTTCGAAATCAATAAAAGCAACATAGAGTTTTCGGTTCGCAGCAAACTGCTTCTGAACACATGCCAATAGAGTAAACATATGGTCAATTGTAGAATATCCTCTTTTGAACCCGGCTTGATACTCCCCAGTAATATTATTTTGTTCGACCCATTCCCGTAGTCTGTTATTAATAATTGTACTATAAAGTTTACTACTTGGGTCACATAGTGAGATACCTCTATAGTTATTAGGGTTATTCATGTCTCCTTTTTTAAACGGTATAACTATAGACTCCGTCCACCCGTCTGGAAATATTCCCTTGTCAAACAAAGTATTAAAGAATTTTACAAAGAAGTAGACAACCTGATTACCAGAATACCTTATAATCTCCCCTATTATTCCGTCAGGTCCCGGAGCCTTTTTAAGTTTGATCTTCCTAAGTCAAGCAAAACTTCGGCCTCTGATATTTGACGGTTCAAAGTGTGATTTTCATCATCATCATCATCATCATCATCATCATCATCAATAGTACTGTCTGTAATGTCATCATTGTTAACCTCTTTTTCTAACAGAGTCCTAAAGTGCTGAAACCAGTCATCTACAGCAATATCATTTCTAACAAATTTCCTCTTAAACGAAACTTTATGCAGAAACAGAGAGAGAGAGAGAGAGAGAGAGAGAGAGAGAGAGAGAGAGAGAGAGAGAGAGAGAGAGAGAGAGAGAGAGAGAGAGAGATCTGATTTTGATTTTGATTTTGATTTGATGCATGGTTTGATGAAAAAAGGTCACTGGCCCATTTCATAGGGAGTTCACATCGAGCTACATTCAGTATAGCACTAGTTTAGAAAAGCTCTGGACATATTCGAATTTTAACTGCATCAATTCTTTCTTCTTTTCATTTTCCTTTCACTCCAAGATTCAATCACTCATTCATCCAACTTGAAACGGAGCGAGGCCCAGAGCGCTCGTGCAGAATCAACACACAAGGGAGTTAATTAGCGCTCAAAAGGGGTCACACAAACAACAACAAAGACCGGAGTCGCCTACGGTAACTCTCACCTTGCATGTGAGGAAATACAAGGTACGTAAACTCCACCAGAGGTACCGTACAGGATGTAGAGTGACTCTGGTCTTAGCTGTGTTTGTGTGACGTCTTTCAAACGCTAATTAACTCCCCTGTGTGTTGGTTCTTCACTCATTCATCCGCTATGGACTTTTTTTCCTATGCAGCACATCGGACTGATTTATGAGCAACGTGAGTTTTCTCTGCCATCTCTCCACGCAGCCTTCGTTTATTCATACGAGTTTGACTGACTTGATTTGCATTAAAGCTTCATATTGTTCATACCTTATCTAGGCTGTATTTGCTTTCACACAACACGAACTACCTTAAATTTCTGATTGCAGTAATTTGTGACGAGTTTCGAAGCATTTGAAAAGAAACCATGCATTGCCTAATAACACTGTCCACTAGGCATGACATCAACTTTACAAACCGATTACCAGCGTTATGCGGTTCAACGTTTTTCAACAAGTTTGGTCATATCGTCTCGTATTTCTTGCACACAAAGAACAAGTGTAGTTCGTTGTCCTGCACACCCGGGCAGAATGGACAGTCGATGTCCTGTACACCCGGCAAGAATGGACAGTCGTTGTCCTGTACACCCGGGCAGAGTGGACAGTCAATGTCCTGTACACCCGGGCAGAGTGGACAGTCAATGTCCTGCACACCCGGGCAGAGTGGACAGTCAATGTCCTGCACACCCGGGCAGAGTGGACAGTCAATGTCCTGCACCCCCAGGCAGAGTGGACAGTCGTTGTCCTGCACACCCGGCAAGAATGGACAGTCGTTGTCCTGCACATCCGGGCAGAATGGACAGTCGTTGTCCAGCAGTACGTCACCCCTTGCGTACCACTTCGTATGCACTTTAAGATTGCTAATACCCAGTTTTACCCGAACAAGATAGTCCCTGAAGCATTTTGCTTTATGCAGTCTATGGGCTTCTGCATTTAGAGCAGTCTTAAATTCGCGGTAGTGATGGAAACGGCTGCTCACATTCTATCCAGCCACCCAGTCCTGCAGATTCATATCTGTTAGTCTCCGTCTGAAGATTTGAATCACATCGTTGGTAGTTTCGTAAACGAAAAATCGGCGTGCCAGGTTGCCAGACGTTGGTAGTTTCGTAAACGATAGGCCGGCATTCTGGACACTGGGAAGGTTGCACAAAACATTAATATGCGACTACATCCTTCTAGATCGAGCGACCTAAGGTGAGTCGCGACCATCCATTGTTCAGATTTGATTAATGGCGCGTGCAACTGGATATGAAAGACCATCAGGAAATTATAGGTGAGATGACAAAGAAGCAAAGCTATATAGCTGAACGATTTTTAAAATGTGGCTGAAATAGCAACGAGACAGATAAAGACAGATAAAGATTAAAAAAATATTTTCGGTTCAAATAACAACCAAAGACACCCCAGAGAGAGAGAGAGAGAGAGAGAGAGAGAGAGAGAGAGAGAGAGAGAGAGAGAGAGAGAGAGAGAGAGAGAGAGAGATTCACATGGCAAAAGGTTGACGCTATAAGGCTACGGAATATTAAGTTGCTATTTCTTCTTCTTTTTTTCTTTTTCTTTTTTTTGCTTTCGAGTGCTTCATTCCAAATGTAGTACAGGCAAAGAGGACTCTTGAACACATTCAAGCTTTTTTCCGGACTTGAAGTTGCGTGGCGTGCGTTTCGTTTCCATCATGGCTTTTGACGAAAGCCTCCACACCCACCCTCCAGACATCCCGGAAACTAACAAAAAAAGTAGAAGTAAAACCACGCGTGTTTTTATTTTATTTTTTACCGACCCCTCTTTAGCTTGTGCAGATGCTTTTACAAGGCATAATGGCCACGACACACATAAACGAGGAGAGGCCGGGATTTTTAGGTTTATAATTTCAACTGGCACGAACATTTGGACAGCTTTCAGCTTTCAGTAAATAGTTGAATGCATATTTGCATCTTTCCAGATCGATTTTGCTTCGTGTATTTTTTCAAGATGAATATTCCACAAGCACGGTAATTATTACAAACTATGAGAAAACAAGGTAGGCAGTCTGTTCAAGCTCCCTTCAGTCTTCTTTCAGCAGCAGCAGCAGTGGTCGCTTCACTGCACACATTGTGTGCGGTAACGGTGTGCTGCATGTGCCATCAGCCGTCATGTCTTCAGTTATCACAAAAATGGACACAGGGTCTTTAAAATCAACGTACGCCACGACCTCAGTGCTGGCTGTCCAGACAATGGACGTCTACGAGTTTGCACTCCGAGGAACTGAGCAATCCATCATTCTGTTTTGACAGTGGGTTAAAACTGAACCCACGCCATTCAGCGGACGACAGTGCGTAGCTCTTGACCGTTACGACGGGGCCTAGGTTTGCTAGCTCCTACAGGTTTACTGACAGTCGGCCCGACAAAGCTGTCCTGGCCTCAGTGCCAGCTTCTTCCTCGTGTTCGTTGCTGCGTTCCAGGCCTCAGTGCCATCGTAAGGCAGACAGGTGTATCTGTATCTTGAACGGAGTTAGCTTTCTGAAGATCGTGTCACTTGTTCAACATGCAGAGCAGATGTTACTACATTCAAATAATTATATGAACAGAATTGCGTCAAACGGTTTCATTTGAATAATTTGCACGGTTGATTAAAAAACAAAACTAGATTTTATTTTATTTTTAAACAACTCGGATAAACGCTTGATTTGTTGGGCATTTTGAAGGTAGTCGCTTTCTGAAAGACAAACATACAAACAAACAAAAAATCACCCACTCGCACTTGTCCAACAGGTAAAACAGGTCAAAATAAAAATCTGATCTATTGTTTCAAAACACCCCGTCGATAGAATTAATCTCTTGAGGGATGAAACGAGAGATCGGGTGATCGAAGCATAGCATAGCTTCGTGTATCGCATGACGCAGTCGCTGGGTATTAAAACTTGCCTTCTCTGGCGTCATCTGTGTCACTGGATGCACTGAGAAACAACACGTAGGCTCTTTCAAAATCGATATAAAATGAACAGGGCATTTTGAAACAAAAT
>JABMCL010002905.1:85000-95000 GCA_018857735.1 Alviniconcha marisindica
AACAACTGGTTTTCTGTGTTAAAAAAATCTGAAGCAGAATGACTGCTAGCGTTCTAAAACAAGATCCAAACACAAAAAGGTTCAAACGAACGCTTATTTATTTTAACACTGATACACAGTGTGCAAATCTTCGGGGAAATCCCCTTTATCAAGCCACAAAACGACACTTAAACAACAGATAAACGGTCAAAAACTATGAAAAATGATGAAAAACCCATTTATCTGTTGTTTAAGTGTCGTTTTGTGGCTAATTGATAAAGGGGATTTCTCCGAAAATTTGCGTACTGTGTGTCCGTGTTAAAATAAATAAGCGTTTGTTTGAACCTTTTTTGTGTTTCTGTGTTTTATGTAAACTCTTTTCACAGTACTGACATTGCACTGGAGAAAAAAGAAAAAAGAAAGAAAAAGGGATTGACCCAGCTAAACATGATAAGCATTAGAAGCCGAGGAGCAACTGACACCACGGATCATATTTGAATTGAGTTTGCTGTCTGCATCGTGACCTACACTCCTAAGCCTCGCTTTCGACTTCGTTTACCGTGGTGATCTCACCTCGTGAATATGCCTTGGGTATAGTCCAGTCTAGTCTGGATCGAGGATCGTCTGACACATTTGTCTGAAACCACTAAACCTTTCGTACCTTACTAGATGTCTAGTCTTACTCATATAATAATAATCCGCTCTGACCGTGAACCCCGTCCGCAAGTCGTTTGCCAGACTTATTCTCATTGATACTGAAGCGTTGATTGGCTATGCTCTGTTTCCTGTGCTTTTTACACAACCGTTTATTGGCTCTGATCTATTTCCTGTGCTTTTTACACAACCGTTTATTGGCTATGATCTATTTCCTGCGCTTTTTATACAACCGGTGATTGGTTATGACCTGTTTCCTGCACCTTTTTTTCTTTTATACAACCGTTGATTGGCTATGACCTGTTTCCTGTGCGTTTATACAACCACTGATTGGCTATGACCTGTTACCTGTGCTTTTTTTTATGCAGCCATTGACAGAGAATGATCTGTTTCCTGCGCTTTTTATTGATTGGCTATGATCTACTTCCTGCGCTTTTTATACAACCATTGATTGGCTATGACCTGTTTCCTGCACTTTTTTTTTTTTTTATACAACAGTTGATTGGCTATGATTTGTTTCCTGCGTTTTTTATACAACCATTGATTGGCTATGATGTTTCCTGTGATTTTTTTTCTGCAGCCGTTCATTGGCTATGATCTGTTTCCTGCGCTTTTTATACAAACAGTGATTGGCTATGATCTGTTTTCTGCGCTTTTTATACAAACAGTGATTGGCTATGATCTGTTTCCTGTGCTTTTTGTACGCAGCCGTTGATCAGTTTGCTACGATCTGTTTCCTGCGCTTTGTGATCGACAGAGCGGAGAGGCCCATTACAGTGCCAGCCCCCCAAATCAAGTTACGAGGTTTCAATCGGTCGTCGACGCTGTGCCTGCTATGCTGTGCTATGCTGTCTTGGATTGCGAGGCCGATTTCGCTGCTATGTCGGCGTCGTTGCTTCATATTCCCCTACGTGTTGTCTGGGGCCACGTCTGGAGATTGGGAGGGACAGAGCATCGCAGGCTTCTGGTGCAGCTGCACGTGATAGTTTTCAATCTTCAAGTCGAGCTGTCACTGTTGGCTATTGCTCGACCTGTTGTGTGCATCGTTGCAGGTTGCAGGCCAGACAGACACACACACAGAGAAAGAGGGAGGGAGGGAGAGAGAGAGAGGGAGAGAGAGAGAGAGAGAGTTGAGAGAGAGAGGAGAGAGAGAGAGAGAGAGAGAGAGAGAGAGAGAGAGAGAGAGAGAGAGAGACAGACAGACAGACAGACAGACAGACAGACAGACAGACAGAGACAGAGACAGAGGAGAGACAGACAGAGAGACAGAGAGACAGAGACAGAAGAGAGAGAGAGAGAGAGAGAGAGAGAGAGAGAGAGAGAGAGAGAGAGAGAGAGAGAGAGAGAGAGAGAGCACTAACTAATTTTGAGGTATCCGACTTAATCAGTGTGGCTGCCGTAGCGGTCCCACAGTCAGAAGGTATCCGAGCTGTGTGCAGACGAGCATCACCGTGCTGAAGACGTGGCAATTAACTGTGGATGCCGTCGCTCAAAGACCGGCACTACGCGGCTTTACAGATAGGTTTTTTGCAACCGGGTGGCTGTGGCAGCGATCATGCAGAATGTAACAGAGCAGTAGGATGGTTGTAGCTTAATTATAAACCGTCCTCACGCCACGCCGCAGACTCTTGCCCACCTGCCGATCTCCACCACTCTCCACTATCTCTGCACAGTCTCACCTGGCAAGAGGGAGACTATACCTAGCACCTAGCACTTTTTACATTAGCTGTCATGGTCAGAATGACTCCTGCATGAAGATGGGCAGCGGTGAGAGCCAGTTTAGTGTTTCATTGACGGCCGTCAGCATGGTGCAGAACGAACCTGGTCTCTATACCTGGTGAACGATACGGGCACCATTGTCATTGTGATTGCAACGGTATTATTTTTCTTACTGTTAATTCAGTTGACTTTATTCATTTTTTATTCTAATTAAGCGAGTGAAACTGTATAGTATTTAATTACGTTTTTATGCACTTGTTATTACTTGTCGAAGGCAGACAACTGAATTTCCTTTTTAAGGATTAATCAGGTATTATATAATATTGTATTGTAAGGGAGAACTGCTCGGCATCTCGATCGGTGCTGACCCCTGTCCTGATAATGAAGGGCCTGCTGCAGTCATTGTTGACGATGTCGGTGGGTCAGGACAGGACCGACTTAAGGTTATCCTGGTGCTAGTCCTGCGTCGGTTCCTTCAGAAGCCGGTCTTCAAGTGCAAATATTCCACACGCAAGGATGTAAAGTTACGGGGTGGTTTTGGTTGGTTACACTTGTTTAACGCCGATATGTCTCCGAAGAGGTACTGGCGGGGACCGCGATCCCAGGAAGTGGGGAAAGAGGGAGACTGTACCTAACACTGTATACACTGACACCACCAGAATGGCAGCGATGAGAGCCATTTTAATGTTTCATTAGTTGTGAGGGACAAAATCACAAGACAGTGCCCACAGACCACAACGTTTGATGAGAGAGGAGAGCCGAAGTGGACTCAAACCGAGGTCCTTAGCTTACCCGCTAGACCAAACCGACTCACAATGGGGTTTAAAGTTACGGGAAATGGCAGTGTCTGTTGCAGCCATCTTGCCAAGGTGTCGTGACCCGTAAAAGGCCATGACGCAGGCAAATGGCGGTGGTTCCAGTCGCACTGAATCGGTGCTGCAGTCTTCCTGAGTTGAAGCCCCTTGCTGGTTCAAATCAACGGGGACAGTTGTTGCCCCTTGCTGGTTTAAGTCAACGAGGACAGTTGTTGCCCTTTACTGGTTCAAATCAGCGAGGACAGATGTTACCCCTTGCTGGTTCAACTCAACGAGGACAGTTGTTGCCTCTTGCTGTTTTAACTCAACGAAGACAGTTGCTGCCCCTTGCTGGTTCAAATCAACGATGACAGTTGCTGCCCCTTGCTGGTTCAAATCAACAATGACAGTTGTTGCCCCTTGCTTGTTCAAATCAACGATGACAGTTGTTGTTCCCTGCTGGTTCAACTCAACGATGACAGTTGTTGCCCCTTGCTGGTTCAAATCAACGATGACAATTGTTGCCCCTTGCTGGTTCAACTCAACGAGGACAGTTGTTGCCCCTTGCTGGTTCAAGTCATCGAGGACAGTTGTTGCCCCTTGCTGGTTCAAATCAACGAGGACAGTTCTTGCCCGTTGCTGGTTCAACTCACACTCGGCCTTCTACAACTTTCTGAGGGGTCTCTATCTTTCCTGATGTCGGTCCATAATTGGATCCGGTTTGGATTGATATTTTGAGAAGATAAAGAACTTCTGTTGTCGTTGTTGTTGTTGTTTTAGTTGCTCAGACTTTCTTTATGCACGAAATCCCGAGGTTCCATGTGCCCGGCCATCACAGCAACAACCAACAACATCAGCAACAACCCCCCCACCCCCCAAAAAAAGAGGAAAAAAGCAACGTGTTGCACGTGGAAACCGCGAAGAAGCACGGTGAGCTGAACAAAAGCTTCACTTAAAATGGCTGTTCTAGAAATGCAGGATTGTGAGCCGGTCTGGCCTAGCGGTAAGGCGTTAGGCTGGTAAACAGAAGAACCTCGGTTCGAATCCGCTTCGGCTCTCCTTTCTCTTAAAAAAAGTTGTGGTTTGTGGACACTGTCTTGTGACTTTGTCCCTCACAAATAGTGAAAGACTGAAATGGCTCTCATCGCTGCCCATCTTAATGCAGGAGTCATTCTGGTGGTGACAGTGTAGCGATATGTATATAATATCCTTCTTCCCACACCTCCATACCCCCCCCCCCCCCCCCCCCCCCCCCACTCTTTCTCCCCGTCCCTAATAAGCCTTATGGTTTCTGTGGACGTTAAGCATCATGTTTAAATAATTAAATGCAGGAACTCACGTCGAAAAGCGTAACCTTCGAGCTTTCATAACTGAGAATAAAACAGTGCTGAAAGAAGGTGGCTCGTTGCTTTTCACTGAATGGTTTAATTATAAATTTAACAGTAATTCAGTGTATAATGAAGTAGATCTTGTTTATTCATTATTTATTAAAAACAAAAGACATTCCAGACACGTCAGCATCAACAACTGAAAGCGGACAAGCGGAGTTTTTATTTATCATCCTTTATCTGTGTGTCAGTTGCTTAAAAAGGGGGTTTTCCATGAAAATCTGCACATGTTTTGTGTTGTCCTGTTAAAATCAGCGTTCTTTTTAACCTTTTGTGTGTTTGGATCTCATTATTTCCTTATTTCACTGGAATATTTTGGAATGAAAATGCACTCTATAAAAATGCGCTGTTTCTTGCCATTCCATTCACGGCGACAACAGCACTGTGGACGCACGAAATCAAACCATTGTCTGACATCAAAAATTATATCGTCGGTCGTTGATTAAAACCTGGTGATAAAATTTCGGAGGAATTGATTTTTGCGTTTTTGAAGACATAATCTATTGATACGTCTTTTGTGAACCCATCAAAGCTCTAGATAATGCCGTTCCGGGAACATTCCCGTCAAAAGCACGGAACACGTCACAAGTCAATTTTCGCATCAAGCTGAGTCACGATAAACATATAATACGAGTTCCGTGTTTTCCATGATGAGTTGCATTAAATCACAGTATAGCTTTATACCGACTTCAGAGTTTTTACTGAAACACATTTGTCTGAAACCACTAGACCTTTCCTATCTTACCAGATGTTTAGTCTCCGTCTTATAATTAAGGTGTCAGTCCCAAAATCGAGTTAGGAGGTTATTATCAGTCATCGAAGCATGTCAAACAAACAAGCTCAAAACATCACATGTAGTCATTGTGTGTGTGTGTGTGTGTGTGTGTGGTGTGTGTGTGTGTGTGTGTGTGTTGACGTGTGTGTGGTGTGTGTGTGTGTGTGTGTGTGTGTGTGTGTGTGTGGGAGAGAGAGAGAGAGAGAGAGAGTGTGTGTGTGTGTGTGTGTGTGTGTGTTGTGTGTGTGTGTGTGTGAGAGAGAGAGAGAGAGAGAGAGAGAGAGAGAGAGAGAGAGAGAGAGAGAGAGAGAGAGAGAGAGAGAGAGAGAGAGTGTGTGTGTGTGTTTGTGTGTGTGTGTGTGTGTGTGTGTGTGTGTGTGTGTGTGTGAGAGAGAGAGAGAGAGAGAGAGAGAGAGAGAGAGAGAGAGAGAGAGAGAGTGTGTGTGTGTGTGTGTGTGTGTGTGTGTGTGTGTGTGTGTGTGTGAGAGAGAGAGAGAGAGAGAGAGAGAGAGAGAGAGAGAGAGAGAGAGAGAGAGAGTGTGTGTGTGTGTGTGTGTGTGTGTGTGTGTGTGTGTGTGTGTGTGTGCGTTCGTTCGTGTATGTGCGTGCGTGCGTGCGTGCGTGCGTGCGTGTGTGTGTGTGTGTGTGTGAAAACCTTTATTCCTAGTGTTTAGTGTGGAGGACAGATGTGTACAATATTTTGACGTATGGACATTTTTGAATTCATGCATATGGACATTTTTGAATTCATGCCGTTAATTAACGATATGCATCGTCATCAATGTCTTGATCATTAATACTGTCCTTGCATCTTCTCTTCTCCCTTTGATTTTGTAGTTACGATTTTGACTGTGCACATAGCTATTGTGAATCGCACTGCAGACGAAGCGCTATAAAAAGCTCCACGTTGTTATCTTTCTTATTACTACATGCCCTGAGAAACAACACTGTTGTATACCGTCGGATGTAAACAAGCGCAGTGAACCACTCGGTTCCTGTCAATGGCAATAAATAACCATTCCGTCTGTCATTCGGTGTTGTGCGGAGAATATCACCGTTGTCTCCGGATGACAATACTGTAACCAGGTATTCTTGGACACTTGAAAACTGAGGCTCCTTGGTGTCCAAAGATTGGACATGTGACATGACTAATTCTGCGATGTTCTGTAGCAAAAACCCAGAACAAACAAAACAAAACAAAACTGTTCCGTGGGTTCTCTGACGATATGAGTGGTTTTGTATTCTATGCATATACATTTGACTGGGGAAATGAACACACAAAAGACCCATTTCAACAAAGAAAGAAAAGAAAGCAAAACAGGGCCTGCGCCGTGGGTTCTCTGACAATATAAATGGTTTTGTGTTCCATACATATACATTTGACTGGGAAAATGAACACCAAGAAGAACCATTCCAACTGAAAAACATGTAGCAGATAATGTTCCCTTATACAGATAAATCAGTAACTCTTGTAATCGAACTGAAAACCAATCTGTAGCAACGTTGTTTCCATACTGATTTGTAATTGTACCGTCTTTGGTTTCACTTTAAAAGGAATGAAACAAACAGGAGGGGGCGAGGCCGGATATGCCAGATTGTTGCTTTGCTGAGACAAAAGTTCAAAGGCGCCATGTTGTCACTCAAAGCCGTAGGGTGACGTGGTGATTATGACGTGGGAGTGAGGACCGAAGGCTCTCGGTGACGTCAGACCTCCTTCAGTACCCGTTGTTACCCATGACTGAAATGAGAGGAGTAAAGCACAATGCAGTCAGTGAAAGTGAACGGGGAATTGATCTAGACAAGAAAATGACTGTGTGACTGAGCCTTGTCTTTGCGTGTGTTCCAAAACGTATTCCGCGATCAAAACAACCACAACAAACAACAACAACGACAACAAAAACAACAACAACAACAACAAACAACATTAATAACTAATCTGGACAGGAAACATGTACTTTTGTCTGCTGCTTGTGCTGCTGGTGTTGTTGTTATCGTCGCCGTTGTCCTTATCGCCGTTGTTGTTCTTCCTGATGTGATCAATGCATATGACTTAGCATTAAGAGCAGTCACTACCTGCTTCTTCTGTCCATTCCTTATATTTCCTTGAAAGCATTTCTTCACTTTCATTATTAAGCAACCAGGCAACAAGCAGCAGCAACAACAGCAGAAACGGCCAACAGACGGACAGAGAAATATCAAGAGAAAGAAGACGAAAACATGATCATAAAACATTACAAAAACACTACAGGTTATCGGCAGGAGTTTGCACAAGATTTTATTACCTTGGTATTGCTTCGTATTCATTAGTAGAGCTATGAATCTGGTCTTAATGTGCACAATGCACCATCCTTTTGGCATTCGAAATCAAACCTTTGTGTTTGACTGGTACAGACACGAGAAAGAAAAGGGTGGGGGTTGAGTGTTGGAAGGACGAGAAAGAGGTGGGTGGGGTTTAACTGTTGGAAGGACGAGAAAGAAATGGGTGGGAGTTGACGGTTGGAAGGACGAGAAAGAAGTGGGTGGGGTTTGACTGTTGGAAGGACGAGAAAGAAGTGGGTGGGAGTTGACGGTTGGAAGGACGAGAAAGAAGTGGGTGGGGTTTGATTGTTGGAAGGACGAGAAAGAAATGGGTGGGAGTTGACGGTTGGAAGGACGAGAAAGAAGTGGGTGGGAGTTGACGGTTGGAAGGACGAGAAAGAAGTGGGTGGGGTTTAACTGTTGGAAGGACGAGAAAGAAGTGGGTGGGAGTTGACGGTTGGAAGGACGAGAATGAAGTGGGTGGGATGTGACTGTTGGAAGGACGAGAAAGAAGTGGGTGGGGTTTGACCCGTGGAAGGACGAGAAAGAAGTGGGTGGGGTTTGACCGTTGGAAGGACGAGAAAGAAGTGGGTGGGGATTGACTGTTGGAAGGACGAGAATGAAGTGGGTGGGGTTTGACTGTTGGAAGGACGAGAAAGAGATGAGTAGGGTTTGTCCTGTGGAAGGACGAGAAAGAAGTGGGTGGGGTTTGACCGTTGGAAGGACGAGAAAGAAGTGGGTGGGGGTTGACTGTTGGAAGGACAAGAAGGAAGTGGGTGGGGTTTGACTCTTGGAAGGACGAGAAACAAGTGTTTGGGGTCTGACTGTTGGAAGGACGAGAATGACGTGGGTAGGGTTTGGCTGTTGGAAGGACGAGAAAGAAGTGGGTGGGGTTTGACTGTTGGAAGGACGAGAATGACGTGGGTGAGGTTTGACTGTTGGAAGGACGAGAAAGAAGTGGGTGGGGTTTGACTGTTGGAAGGACGAGAAAGACTGACTGTTTTACAGTTTGACTGTTTTACAGCACGAAAAAGACCTAGGTGGGGTTTGACTGTTTTAGAGGACGAGAAAGAAGTAAGTGGGGTTTGATTGGTGGAGAGACAAGAAAGCAATGGGTGAGGGTTGACGGAAGGACCACAAAGAAGTGGGTGGGGTTTGACCGTTTTAAAGGACGAGAAAGAAGTGGGTGGGGTTTGATTGTTTTAAAGGATGAGAAAGAAGAGGGTGGGATTTGACTGGTGGAGAGACGAGAAAACAGTGGACGAAGTTTCAGAAAAGAGTGGGTTGGGTTTGCCTTGTGGAGAGGGTTTGACTGTTTATTGGAAAGATGAAAAAGAAGAGGCTGGTGGAAGGACTAGAAAGCAGTGGGAGTAGTCTGACTGTTGGAAAGACGAGAACGAGGTGGGAGGGGTGAAAGAAACTGAATCTCTTGGAAACATATCTTTTACCCGTAAGTTGATGGTGATGAAAATAAAACGACAAAAGTATGGATTTCACTTTCAAACTTGAGTTCCTAACGGACTTAGCAAACAAGTTATTTTTCTCAGTGCACTAAATGACTCAGCATGCAACACCTGTACTAGCACCGCTCAATGGAGAACATTAAACAGGCCGCAGTATGCTACAGGCCAGCTGTGACTCTTGTCGATGTTTTATACTGTCCACCTCGCTGGTTGTCGATCACGAAACTCGTTTTTGTATAAAAAACTCAAACAAGAATGACTGCTAGCGTTCTAAAACAAGATCCAAACACATAAAAGATGAAACAAAACAAAACAAAACAAAAGCTCATTTATTATGACAAAGACACACAGTCTGCAATTTTTCGGGGTAATCCCCTTCGTCAAACAACAGAACGACACTTAAACAACAGTTAAACGGTTAAAATGATGAAAAATGATTGTTCCTCCAAGCACTGGACACGAAAACAACAACTCAGCCAAACAGAAGATGAGTCATCTTATTTTACAGATTGTGTGTCTATGTCATAATAAATAATCATTCTTGTCAGTCTTTTATGTATTTGAATCTCGTTTTTGTATATTTAATATAAATTAATCGATAGATTGTGAAAGTAGGTCGTTAATTTCGAGGTTTCCCTTATCTTATCCATAGACTAAACATGTTTGAACTGAGAAGGCTAGTTCTTTAAAGGGAAGACAACTCACTTCGTTTGTGCTTAGCGCTACTCAGTGGCTCAATCTGGTTGTAGAGGTCGCTGTAGTCACTCAGCCGTTCTGCACCTGCAACACGGACATTAAACAAGTTGAACAAACAGGAACGAGGCAGTTTCAATAACGCTTCTGCAAAGAAGCATAAAAACACCGGCTAAGAACGAACATAATTTTTTGATGATGATGTCCTAAAACGCCATTTCAAAGGTGATCCAAAGC
>JABMCL010002905.1:97500-100000 GCA_018857735.1 Alviniconcha marisindica
AAAAATAAACAACCTTCTTCGAATGGCAACGCAACAACAATCCACTGCTTAGGAAAGAATACTCATGCAGAGTCCACTCAATGCAGACACAAAGAGGCAATGGTTAGCGTCACTGTGAATTTCTCATTTACCGAAAAATTCATTCATCTGTTCAGCAGCAGCAACAACAACAACAACAACAGCAGCAACAACAACAACAATAACAGCAACAACAACAACATGACTTCTGTGTTCTAAAACAAGATCCAAACACAATGTTAAAAAGAGCGCTATTTACTACGACAAAACACAACATGCCAATTTTCGGGGTAAGCCCCCTTTTGAAGATGACTGGACACCGAAACAACACTACAAAACAGCTCAGCCAAAAACAAATAAGTATCCTACATCTCATTTTTCACCGTTTAACTTTTGTTTTCCAGCTTGAAAAAGGGGCATACCCCGAAAATTCGCATGTTGTGTTTTGTCATAATAAGTATTGTTGTTTTCTGTTTGTTTGTTTTTTGTTTTGTTTTTGCTTTATTGTTGTTGTTTTTACCTTTTATGTGTTTTGATTCTGTTCTGTTCATTTCCGCGACGTATGCCGACATACTAAAAAAATGCCTGAACACCTCTGTTTCGTGTGTCCAATGTCTCTCGCGTAATACCATCGAATGTTATAAATATTCATAATATTTGATACCATGGTAAACGATCTCAAAAATACCAAACACTAACGACAGATGTAACACGTAATATCGACGAAGAATAGCTAAACGGATGTAAGGCACATAATTATTGAGGCATAACAATCTGTAAACTGTTTGGGACCGTTCGAGGATAAAAACTTTGCAAGCGGAAAGTTGTAAATAACTGCTAGGCTGGAGGTTGTTGTTTTTTTAGTTCCATTCGACAGTACCCTGCTTCAATGTCTCATTCTGCAGCACTAAGATACGGCAAGACCAAACAAAAGTTTGCATCCTTATAGAAAATGTTTGGGTTTATCGCCTACGCATGTATCGATTTAGCCCTCGGAGACTAGTTTCGCACGCGAAATCTCACCTGATTCTGGGTGATGTTTCCAAAATTCTTGGCTAAGTAGCTAAAGCAGTAAGTATATGCTCATCTCCTCTCCATCCCACCGAAAACCGATGAAAAGGCGGATGACAAACGAAATTGCCGAGGAGGAAATGTGTGGGAATTGAGTGGCGGCTACAACTGGTCTGTCGGAAATTAGCACCGCCTGATTAACCTGCTGACATTTTGTGGGAAGCATTTTAAGACACAAGAGCCATTTTTACTTGAAAGGGTGGTACTTTTCCTGGGCTGACAGAGCCACGTGCAATTTTAGTGTGTCGACTCTTCTGTGTGTGTGTGTGTGTGTGTGTGTGTGTGTGTGTGTGTGTGTGTGTGTGTGTGTGTGTGTGTGTGTGTGTGTGTGTGTGTGTGTGTGTGTGTGTGTGTGTGGTGTGCGCGCGCGCGAGCGTGTGTGTGTGTGTGCGTGTGTGTGTGTGTGTGTGTGTGTGTGTGTGTGTGTGTGTGTGTGTGTGTGTGTGTGTGCGTGCGTGCGTGCGTGTGTATGTATGTGTGTGCATGTGTGTGTGCGTGCGTTCTTGCGTGCGTGCGTGCCTGTGTGTGTGTGTGTTGTGTGTTGTGTGTGTTGTGTGTGTGTGTGTGTGTGTGTGTGTGTGTGTGTGTGTGTGTGTGTGTGTGTGTGTGTGTGTGTGCGTGCGTGTGTGTATGCATGCGTGCGTATGTATGTGTGTGCATGTGTGCGTGCATGCGTGCGTGCGTGTGTATTATATTGTTACTTTGTTGTTTGTTTGTGTTTGTTTTCGAAAAGAGCTAGCTTCTACAGTGCATCTTTTGTTCAAAATCTGAAACAGAACCAGTGACATCTTTTTTTCACACAGTTCGTGCGACCTCTTTCGGGTGCTAATTAACTCTCATGAATTTTGTCGATCTTTTGCCCAAGAAAGCCGGCCTTTTTTCCCCTACAGGCAGAAGATATCAAAATAAAATTTCACAATCAAGAGCTTAGTTTGAAAATTCGCCGTTGATGTCATTCCCAACTTTGCAGTCCTACTATCATTAGTAACGGTTGACTGGACCGGCTACAGTGAACACCGTCAAGTGTCACAGCTGGACCGACGGCTATTTGTGGACTCTTTGATCTTCTTCGGGCCAGGGCAGCACGCAACATTCGTGCTCGATATCGAAGAGGCCAGTGTGCGCTACACGGACAAGCTAGCTGCCTGTCATTATATTTTAACGTCAATGTGAAGTGCCAGCACTCCCGTCAACTGTGGTCAATAAAACTAATCTCAAAAATTGAAAATAAGCTCAAGGGAGCGTTTCAAAGCAAAAAAAATTTGTTTTTAAGTTTTTAGTCGGATATCTTCAACCTGTTAGGCAACAAAACTAATCTCAAAAATTGAATATAAGATCAACGGTGCATTTCAAAGCAAAAACCTTGTTTTTAAGTTTTTAGTTGGACCTCTTCAATCTGTTGGGCGGAATT
>JABMCL010002905.1:105000-110000 GCA_018857735.1 Alviniconcha marisindica
GCCTTAAATAGGATTAGCGAGGAGTTGACAATGAAGATGTATCGGGTGACGCAGTTGGGATGACAAAATTCTTTCGGCTTAATGCTTCAGACTGGCCTGGAAAGGACAGACTCGCTTGTTTTCCAATTGAGCGTTTTGTTTTTGTCCCTGCTGAGCTTTGAGTTTATTTGAGTTCATTTCAGTTGGTTGAGGAATGTTGTTTGTCATATTTATCCCCATAGTCCATCTTTCTTTTGAGTCTTTTTGTCTTAGTTTTTTCGCTTTGTGTGTGTGTGTGTGTGTGTGTGTGTGTGTGTGTGTGTGTGTGTGTGTGTGTGTGTGTGTGTGTGTGTGTGTGTGTGTGTGTGTGTGTGTGTGTGTGTGTGTGTTTTGTTGTTGTTGTTGTTGTTGTCGTCGTTTTTATTGTTTTTGTTAGTTTTTTTCTTCTTGATATTAAAATATTTGTTCATTTAAGCAATTATAAAAATCTGGTCGCTTGTCTGTGCATTCGACTACTATTTGCTCAACTACACCCCTGTGTCGTCTGTTTACTCGTCTTATTCATCATTTGTTATTTTACGTACATGTTTATTGAGATGGTTTATTCCGTTCCCCCCATAATATTGTTGTTATAAATGTTAAGAAATTGTCATTTTAATGCCTGGTTGAGCACAAGGAACGCAGATCACGTCCTTTGCTAGCTTCCACTTTTTTGTTTGTTTTAATCCCTCATTAACCCCTTGAAGGAACTGTTGGTCGCCTTACATGGGTAAATCCGGTACTCGGCCAAAATCAAAGCTAACGGCAAAAACGGATCAAACCACACAAAAGGTTCAAAAGAGCGCGTATTTGCTGGCAAAATACAAAACTCGAGCACAATGTTTGGGTAGATCCCCTTTCTTAAACGACGAACGAGCAAAGGAACGGTTATTTGACAAGCAAACGAATAGAAGACTGAAATTAATTAGAACACTTAGATGAAGTCTCGTCAGTTAAGAAACAACAGCAATGAAAAACGTTTGTCTCTTTAGTCGGTGTACTGTCTGTAGATAAAGTGCGTAAAAAATGCAATAGTCCCAAAAGTTCAAGGGACGCCAAAACCGAGCAATAAAAAAAGTTTTTTTGTATGTGCACAGAACAACCATGAAATCTGCAAATGGAAATATGTGACGCACTTTTTTATATTTTCAGACTAGCTCACGTTCGCTTCAGTTTCCCTTTAACTTAGCGCATATGCAATTGACGCCAGCATGCCAAACTGCGGAACGTGCAGATAAACTCGTGAAACATTGCTCGTCAAAACCCCTCTACTCCTCCCCCACCTTTCTTTCTTTCTTTCTTTCTTCTTCTTCTTCTTCTTCTTCTTCTTCTTCTTCTTCTTCTTCTTCTTCTTCTTCTTCTTCTTCTTCTTCTTCTTCTTCTTCTTCTTCTATTATTTTATACTGGGTTTGGCAAATTTATATTGCAATTGTGTCTTTTAACAAAACCCACGATACTACTACTACTCCTACTACTATTGATATTGTGGGCAGACGATGAAATTTAATTTTGCCCCTACCCCTTTTTTTTTAGTGATTGGCGTGAATGTGCTGAATAGCATAGTGCTAAATAGTAGCATTTGGCACTATGGCCATTTAGGATAATAGAGTATCGTTGCTGTTGTATGGGTGTATAGATATAGCCATTATCAATGAATAAACCAACACCAAGATACGTTCCTTGTGCTTTTACCTGGTGAAAAAAATCGATGTTTTAAATTATGTCTCAACCATTTCTTCCAAACGGTGACGACGATGCGGGAAAAAGAAAAAAAGAAAAAAAAAAAAAAAAAAAAAAAAAGGCATGTGTAAAGCGTAAATAGGACTATTCAAATACAAAACAACTTTATTATTCATAATAAATGTATAAAATGACTAATATGTCTTTTGGGTCGCTCGAATTCCACATTAAAAAGGGACAAGTAAAATATCACAAAAGAGCCGGCCGGCCTAAACGGGTTCAAAGTTAAGCCTCTTGTCCGTCTACATGGAACAGGAACCGCACTTAAGTGGTATGTGTGTGTGTGTGTGTGTGTGTGTGTGTGTGTGTGTGTGTGTGTGTGTGTGTGTGTGTGTGTGTGTGTGTGTGTGTGTGTGTGTGTGTGTGTGTGTGCGCGCGCACGCGCGCACGTGAGTGTATCGCAGTTAAAAACTAGAACTCGTTCAGTCCATTGTCAAAGGCAATTCTGTATGCAACGCCATGGGTCAGGAAACTTGTGAATAGCCCGAACCGTCTGTGACTTTTCGTGGGTTTGAATTACCCGCGGCTAGCTTTTGGTACCGCTGGGCCCACGACACGCGGTCATCGGCTTCTAAATCTCACAACATTGTTCTCTTCCCCCCCCCCCCCCCCCCCCCGCCCCCCATCCCCATCGAAGCCCCCCCCCCCCCCCCACCTTCCCCTCCCCGGGCTGTTAGATCACGTGGATTAAGCAGAATCTCTCTTGTGAGAATTGATTCTTGAACGACTCTGCCGAGGCTAAAAAGCCCGATAATCATATTTTTGAATTTAAAAGAAAAGAAAAGAAAGGATCTACGGGCATTTGAAGGGTCAGAGTGGGGGAGGGGGCTAATAAAAGAGTACAAGAAGCTGCCATTCTGTAGACGCAGATGGAGATGTAGCATAAAATTCGGTTAGCGCATGGACGGTGGGTGCATGAGGGACTGTGAGCTAAAAACAAAGTTCACTACATGCGTCGCTTCTGTGTGAGACGGTTGCTCATGTGGAGCTGGGGTTTCTAGCTGGAGCAGGTTGATTGTCACAACATCACGAAAGTCGTCGTCGTCGTCGTCATCATCATCGTCGTCGCCGCCGCCGCCGCCGTCGTCGTCGTCATCATCATCATCATCATCATCATCATCATCATCATCATCATCATCATCATTGTCTCCTTCTGAAGTCAAATTAAATTTGAAAGCCCCACCTCCTTTTTTTATTTTTTTTTAAACAATTTCAGACGACATGTTTGGAACGCCAGAAACACCAGATCGCTATCAGAACCTACGATGATGACCACGATGATGATTACAATGACTGCCAGATCTAGTTAGATTTGTGGTATGTCCAAAATCTCCGTGCACAGAACGTCCACGTCAGTCGGACAGGGCGTCATGCAGGTGGAAGAAACAGATTAGTTAGTTGGTGTTTCGAGCAGTCAACCACATAGGGTTATATCGGGCCTAAGGAAGAAAACGAAGAAGAGAAGATTTAGGAGAAGCAGCAGCATCGACAGAAGAAATAATGACCATCGTCACTAGCAACAATAACACACTATAATAAATAATAATAAATAATAAATAAAATATTGTTAAAACAACAACAACAACAACAGAAATACACACAACACACACACACACACACACACACACACACACACACACACACACACACACCACACACACCACACACACACACACACACACCACACACACACACACACACACACCACACACACACACACACACACACACACACACACACACACACACACACACACACACACACACACACACACACACACACACACACACACACACACACACACACACACACACACACACACACACACACACACACACACACACAACACACACACACACACACACACACACACACACACACACACACACACACACACACACTCACACACACACAGTACGAGGTAAGTTGTGCCTGTATATGTTTACCCGCAGATGTTTTGCGCCGACCGATTTTAGTTTTTATTAACGCTCAGTACTTGACATGATTCTTGGGATCTTAGGCACACACGCACAGACACGTACAAACACACACACGCACACACACACGCACACACGCACACACACACACACACACACACACACACACACACACACACACACACACACACACACACACACACACACACACACACACACACACACACACACACACACACACACACACACACACACACACACACACACACACACACACACACACACACACACACACGTACACACACAATACGAGGTAAGTTGTGCCTTTATACGTTTACCCGCAGATGTTTTGCGCCGACCGATTTTAGTTTTTATTAACGCTCAGTACTTGACATGATTCTTGGGATCGTAGCCCCTGGACAATGTGTCCCTCATACCAAGACTTTGTCTGAAAAACGAAAGTCCACAGAATTTGCTTTGGTTTTGTATTGAATCAGGCTGTCCTTACAGGCTCTGTGAGCTTTCAGCCAATGCAAGATTTGCATACGAAACATTCCAGACCTCAAATGCTGTTAGCTTGACCACTGCTTCAAGGCTATTTGGTCAGTCTCCGGTCCCTGAGCGAACCTTGCAAATTGTTCCCCCCCCCCCCCCCCCCCCCCCCCCCCAACTCAACAGTCAGCTGTAATGCAATGATCTGTCTCTGTCTCTCTCTGTTTTAGTTTGCCGCAAGTATTTGTATTGTTTGACGTATTGAGTGTTGCTGTGTTTGTCATCAGGGACAGATTCGTTAAAAAGCCGACTGGTGCTTAAATCTTTGTTCTTGTGTAAGAAAGTTTATCTGATCTCTCTCTCTCTCTCTCTCTCTCTCTCTCTCTCTCTCTCTCTCTCTCTCTCTCTCTCTCTCTCTCAATATTTAACTGTGAATGTCTTGTTTATTAGTAGTACTGTAGCAACGGCAGATATGTGAGTCGGCCTTTGTGCTAATATCTTCACCGTTGAGAAATAAAGTTCAATCAATCACTCACTCAATCAATCTTCTCTCTCTCTCTCTCTCTCTCTCTCTCTCTCTCTCTCTCTCTCTCTCTCTCTCTCACACACACACACACACACAAACATTCATGCCTATATGCATATAAATGATGCCTGTAACTATATATTTACTCACCAGTAGCTTAGCAAGGACTAGTTGTTTAGACAGGTTTTTGACTAAACCTAAACCACAATCATTGTAAAATAAAATTTTCGAGTTCGAGTTCGAATTCACACACACACACACACACACGCACGCACGCACGCACGCAC
>JABMCL010002905.1:120000-122500 GCA_018857735.1 Alviniconcha marisindica
CATTAGGCCTATGTGAACGTATATTTCACTCTATATCAATAAACAAAGTTTGTAAATGTAAATTTCAGTTTGCAAAGGCCATTAAGCCCAACAACAGTGGTGTATAGCGCTTAAGGCGTTCTTTTGATATGTTTTGTGCTGTGACAAAGCTTCAGTTCAGTTCGGTCTTCTTTCTTTCCTTTTTTCCTCTTTTTGTCCGTAGATACAGATTGTTGAATGCATTGCGTTGCTTAATGTCCTCGGATGTCGGTTGACATATTAGGGACAAGCTGAAAGCAATGCGTGAGCATGGTTCAGCATTGCTTTACGTCCACGGAAACCATAAGGCTCGTTAGGACGGAGAGCCCAGGAGGACCACCTCGACTTTCACACAGCTCCTGAGCTCTGTGAGATTGTTGTAAATGGTCGGAGAAGTCCATGAGCGCTCTAACAGAGCGAGAAAAAAACTGAAGTTGACTGTCATCAAATGTGGTCCGTCCCTAACGCTTCTCCACATCTTTTGAGTTGTCAAAATGAAATCTGGGGCAAAGATCCTTTCAGCAGTGCAGAGATCGAGATTTAGTGGTGCCCGCACTGGATCCCTAAAGCAAATTTGATCGGGCGCCCTGCGGACCTGAACGCGGGCCAAGGCCATTTCCGTCATAGGCACACACATCCGCAAGCAGCCCAGTCAGATTTTCTTCTTGATTTCCTTACGCATGTCGCTAAATCGATGACTCGGTTCCGGTATTAAAAGAAGAGTTGTCTTCAAACGTGTTCAACGAGTTGTAAAAAAGAAAAGAACAAAAAAGTGATCACTTCCACAAACAAAAGATTCGCGGCTTATCCTGCGTCGTCTGCAGCTTGAGATGTCCACTCCGTAACTGACTTTTGGAGTGACAGGACGCTTAGCCCAACGCAATAATGGCGCAGGGCTCTCTCGCTCTCTCTCTCTCGAGATGAGATAAACTGATTGAGTGTTTTTCCTTCCTTCAAGAGAGAGAGAGAGAGAGAGAGAGGGAGAGAGAGAGAGAGAGAGAGAGAGAGAGAGAGAGAGAGAGAGAGAGAGAGAGAGAGAGAGAGAGAGAGAGAGAGAGAGAGAGAGAGAGAGAGAGAGAGAGAGATGTTGTTTGTGTGCATGTGCGTGCGTGCGTGTGTCTTCTGTGCATATCTATGTGTGCATCTGTGCGTGCGTGCGTGGGTATGTGTGGTGTGCGTGCGTACGTGCGCGTTTGAGTGTATGTGTGTGTGTGTGTGTGTGTGTGTGTGAGATAGAGAGCGAGCTTGTGTGTACGTGTGTGTACGCGCGTGTTTGTGCGTCTGCAAGTGTGTGCGCGCCTGTGTGTGTGCATGCGTGCGTGCGTGTGTGTGTGTGCGTATGTGTGTGTGTGTGTGTGTGTGTGTGTGTGTGTGTGTGTGTGTGTGTGTGTGTGTGTGTGTGTGTGTGTGTGTGTGTGTTTGTGTGTGTGTGTGTGCGCGCGCGCGCTGTGTGTGTGTGTGTGTGTGTGTGTGTGTGTGTGTGTGTGTGTGTGTGTGTGTGTGTGTGTGTGTGTGTGTGTGTGTGTGTGTGCGAGCGCGCGCGCGCACAACTCTCCCCGAAGAGGGAGCAAGAAGCTTATTTATCAAGCACAACACCTACTAACATCAAACCTCGTAGGCGCGACACCTCCCGCGGCAACTCCTGCAGGAGGCACAGACCGACGTCCAGTGTCTGCTGGCAGTCACCAGCTAATTAAGTAACACACGAGAGCGGTGCGTGCCACTGATTTGCGCTTGTTTGTGTGCCTACTCACTGTGGGGGCGTGGGAGAGAGAGAGAGAGAGAGGAGAGAGAGAGAGAGAGAGAGAGAGAGAGAGAGAGAGAGAGAGAGAGAGAGAGAGAGAGAGAGAGAGACCGAGCGGTCGGTGTCACAGCGGACAGACCAAACTCGACCTGATAGTTCAAGACAGCGGTAATTGATCCTTAGTAATTGGCTCTGCCGACGCTGGACACTTGATTGGGACCACACACACACACACACACACACACACACACACGCACACACACACACACACACGCGCGCACGCACGCACGCACACACGCACGCACGCACGCGCGCACGCACGCACGCACGCACGCACGCACGCACGCACGCACGCACGCACGCACGCACGCACACACACACACACACACACACACACACACACACACACACACACCACACACAACACACACAACCAGAAGCTTTTGATTTGTTATAATCGTGGCTATGAGACTGGGGAGCGTCTAAACACGCGCCATCTATGAAGGAACGGATGGACAGAACTGATGAGTCTGAATCGGTACACGAAATGTTTGTTCACTGTCACTCGTATTAACCTAATTAACAATAACAATAACAACAATAACAATATACTTTATTCATCCCAGCGGGAAATTAAAGCTGTCGTTCGATCGCACAACGAAGAACATACCTAAATAATTCTATGTCATGAAACACACGCACATGCACCCACTTTCTCTCAATCTGCATACACTAATA
>JABMCL010002905.1:132500-135000 GCA_018857735.1 Alviniconcha marisindica
CCGTACCCTATGATGGTCAAATTGTACATTCCATCAGTCAGCTCAGTACCACATAGGGTCAGCCGGTACATTCCACCAGTCAACACAGTACCACATAGGGTCAGCCGGTACATTCCACCAGTCAATACAGTACCACATAGGGTCAGCCGGTACATTCCACCAGTCAACACAGCACCACATAGGGTCAGACGGTACATTCCACCAGTCAACACAGCACCACATAGGGTCAGACGGTACATTCCATCAGTCAGCTCAGTACCACACAGCGCTCTGACAGTGACTTCCGCCAATCAGCACAGTACCGCATGGCAGTCAGATCGTCAATTTCGCCAGTCCACACGGTACCACAAAGCGGTGGGGTGGAAAGGTTGTGGGACCGTAACTGCGTAAAACGGCACGCAGACCTCAGCACCTAACGCTGTGTAAGACGGGCCTAATGAGAACACCAACAGCCTCACGCGGAGTGGCCACTGGGGTGTTAAAAGCCAAGCCAAACGAAACAAAGTAGTTCAGTGACCTATTCTAATAAAGTTATTATTTTCGCTTGTTTCTGTTCCTGTTTTTTTCTCAACATTTGTTTTTTGTTTTTTTTTTAGTCCTCAGACTCATCTTTGAGGAAAAAGCGGCGGAAAGAACACGGCGCCCAGCGAGAGAGAGGTTTTGATTGGATTGGAGAATTTCAAAATTAGATCTCACGCAGGCGTGTGCCGTTTCTCAGTAAGACTGCACAAGGGACAGTGAAAGAATTTAGCAAGACCTGGATGAGAGCACGAAAAAAAAAAAAAAAAAAAAATCCATGGTTGGGCATCGTGGACGCAGAAATTAGCCTTTTGACCACGCAGCACTCATCAGAGGAGCGGGGATGTGGCCCAGCGGCAGAGCGCCGGACTCGTGACTGGAAGGCCGTGGGCTCGATCCCATGGCCATCAGAAGAGGCGGGAGAATTGTCTTCTCCAGACTTAATGCTACTTTGTGCTGACTCTTATTTCGGTATCCGTTCCATCCCCGTGTTACGGCAGTGGCAAGTAATACACCCTGGTCATTTTGCAAAAAGCGCAGTTGGCAGGTTACAATTAAACACGCATACGCCCTTGACCCAAAGAGTCGAAGTGGGCTAATCATGTCGTCCAGTCCTTGTCTGGGAATCCATCAGGAAAACGAGCTCACACGCAACTGATCTTCCCTTTTTATAAAAGCCCAGGCGAGGGGTGATTCGTCGAACCTTCCTCCATAATCCTTGCATGCGATGAAAAAGCCACCAGCGGTTATCCGTGGGCTTTAGCTATGCTGAGTTCTGTTGCCAACATCACACTCACTGATGCACCTGCACAACACCACTCACTGATGCACGTGCACAGTACCACACAACACTCACTGATGCACCTGCACAACACCACTCACTGATGCACGTGCACAGTACCACACAACACTCACTGATGCACCTGCACAACACCACTCACTGATGCACGTGCACAACACCACACTCACTGATGCGCGTGCACAACATCACACTCACTGATGCACGTGACACAGTGCGCTTGGTCTGACCTCAACAGGGTTGCGAAGATTATTCTCTTTTTTTTCTAAACTGACTTACTAGACTGGTCTCCAGTTAACTTATTTTCACTCGTACCGCAAATGACACCAGATAAGATTCTAGCACATACAACACACTGAAAGAGTTAAAGTTCTCCCTCTGCTGAAAAACCAAAACAATTCGTTCGTTCCTTAGCTTAATTTTTTTCATAGCCGAACTGTCTCCGGAGAGGTTCTGGCGTGGACAGAGACCCCAGGAGATACGGGAACTATACTTAATGCTACACTGTCACCATCACAATGATTTCTGCATTAAGATGGGCAGCGATGAGGGCCTTTTTAATATTTCATTCAGTGTGAGAAGCAACGTCACGATAAGACAGTGTCCACAAAACAGTTTTTCAAGAAAAAGGAGAGTCGAAGCGGGAAATCGAACCGACGTCCAAAATTTTGCTAATTGTGTGATCTGTGTCATAATAAATAAGCGTTCTTTTGAATCTTTTATGTGTTCGAGCCGACGTCCGTCCGCTTACCAGCCTCGTGCGCGCCTTACCGCTCGGCCCAACCGGCTCACTGACTCGGAGCTACGAAAGGTTCTTGCTTTTAAGCACAAAGTACGCTAGAATATCGCCTCATATGCTTTGCAAACTGCCAGGAATTATCCTTTCCTAGCCTTTCCTGTTACATTCAACTTCATTTTTTCCCCAGCTCTCTTGAAACAAAGTGATTTGTGTTAAGAACAGTGACTCAAAGGTTTTCCTTGTGACTCGGTGAATTCCGCTTCGCTCTTTTTGGGCCTTCACGGTTAACTGGGCATTAAAAGTTAATTTTCTGCTCAGTGATTCAGTTTATATTATTAACATGATGAGACCAAAGCACTCAATAGTTTAAAAGGAAAGGTATTTTAATCGCACAGCGCAAAACATCTGCATATTTTCACTGCGAGCACCTTTTCTAAGCGACA
>JABMCL010002905.1:147500-158152 GCA_018857735.1 Alviniconcha marisindica
AATGTGTGGGAAGCTTAATCTTTATTGGATCGAAGTGTGAAACTCCACCTCTTCAATCTCTTCTTACAAAGTGAAACGCCCGTTCTGTATCACCTGAATTACGTGGGTTTTTCTTTAGTTTTCTGTTTTGAGGGGGAGGGGAAGTATTCAGTTTCAAAAAGGATATGCTAGATGGGATTTAACCTTATCACTGACCAGTCTGTATATTCAGTTTCAAAAAACACATACCGGATGGTATTTAATCTTATCGCTGACCAGTCTATGTATTCAGTTTCAAAAAGGATATACTAGATGGTATTTAATCTTATCGCTGACTAATCTAAAACGCTGATGTCAATTTCGAGTCTTTTTCTTAGTTTTACTTGTTTGTTGGTTGCTCCCTCTTCTTTTTTTCAAATGACTGTTCATATACCTTCAAGATATATTGTGCAATATAATTGTTAAACAGTTATTAGAGAACCCTAAACACCGAGAAGTTGACGATAACCGATCGAGAGATTATACATGAGAAAGTTACTGAAATTCTCTGTTAGCTGTCACACCTGTCAGACTTAACCCGGATTCACCTTGGAAAAACCGGGCGTTTCTCGAACTCAGTGATTGTTTTTTTGTTTTTGTTTTCTGTTGTTGTTGTTGTTGTTTGTCTCTCTCTCTCTCTCTCTCTCTCTCTCTCTCTCTCTCTCTCTCTCTCTCTCTCTCTCTCTCTCCAAACTGATATTACTCAGTGTATATTTTGCATGTGGCCAAACGAGATGGGTATTGTTTACCACAGACTCAACCAGTCTAGAAGGTGCGAGTGGTTGAAAGACACCTGCCGACACAAGAGAGAGGTTCAGATGGAACTCGATCACTTCTTCATCTCGAACAGATGTCTGGGGTCCTCGTCCAATGGGAAGAGGAGGAGGAAGTGGGGGGTGGGGTGGGGGGTTTTGTAGGTTGGCGGGGGAAGGGGGGGGGTAGGTAGTGAGCTGACCTTTCTCCTTATCTAGTCTAGAAAGACATTGAGGGTACTCCGGCAGAGGCGGAAAAAAGGAGCCGCCTTCTCTTTATCAAAATGTCACCAGTTTCATCAAAGATCGGCGTATAACGCGGACTCGACTGGAGAATGTACTGATCATGTAGAATTATCAGGGCTAGTGGGAAAAGTAGTTCCTAATCGTTCTTTGTAATCCGAGGCCAAATAATTGTCTTCAGATTTCGCTACAAGCTTCAGTAGTAAAGAAGTAGCACGTTTTTGATTTTGGGGACTCAGCGTAAATTGGATGTCGAAAGGTTGTTTGATACGTTCGGCTGTTTTAGTATTTGTTGTCTGATTTGTTTGTTTGTCTTTTTACATTCGATTTAAATAAGTCAAGCGGAGAAAGGTTCTATTACACGTAATCCAATTTCCGGCAGCTGCGACACTATGGTTGCACAATCTCTATTCTTTCTCCCACAAAAAGGAGCAGAAAACAATTTTGTTTTTCAGTTTTTATAGTATCCTTTCAGGAATCAGGTCAGGGAGAAGAACCCAAAATAAAAGCAAACGTAAGAATAAAAAAATGTCTGGCCCAGGAAACAAAAAAGCATAGAAAGAGATTACCACCCCCTACTTCCCTCTCTCTCTCTCCCTCTCTCTCTCTCCCTCCCTCCCTCCCTCCCTCTCTCCCTCCCTCCCTCTCCCTCTCTCTTGCTCGGTAAGATCCTGAAGTGCAGCAGATCTTCATCTGGTTCAAAGTGGCTGCCTTAAGTACTGTGAAGAATAGGACGAAGTGGGAAGCAAGGAGTCTCGTGGAGAAGAGATCGAGGCAGATATCGTGGGATTAAGAGTCTGCAGCACCGGGGCGTACGCTGTATAGAGCAAGGGTAACAAACAACCCCTCCCGTACGCAGCAGGGATTAACGTAGGACGTACACGTGTATATACGTACAGCAAGTTTTACAGCCCACGTCCCGCGTGAGGGACTATAATACTGCCGCTGAGCAGGGACTCTCGATCACGCAGCGGAGACGATAGTCGAGTTGAGCAAGGAGGGGGGGTGAGGGATGGGGGGGGGGGGGGGGGTTCACCTTGGAAGGGTGGAAGTCGGGGGTAGGGGCATGGAACGAGAAATTTCGAGCTGCAGCAACGTACGTACGTCACACTAGGAAGGATGGAGTGCTGCAGATGCCGTCCAGCACGAGGAGGGGTGGGGGGGTGGGGGGTGGAAGCGGCAAGGCGCCTCATGCAGCGGCAAAGCCGTATGCAGCAGATCGGTGGTCGTTGTCGCGCCGTTGGTGGTGATAGTGGTAGTAGTGGCGATGTCGCTTGCAACGACTGTGACTGTAAAGGCTACGTGGCTGCGCCGCTTCAGTTTAACGCCCGTCGCCGATCAATAGGGCGGAAAGGGTCGGGTGGTGGTGGTGGTGGTGGTAGTGATGGTGAGGATGGGGGGGGGGGATGTGGGGGGGTAGAGGAGGTTCAGTAACGCCAGGTTGTCGTTGGTAGGTGGCTGTGGGGGAGAGATTTGAAGCTTGCGTTTCAGCCTCCACTGACGTCACATTCCTCCTCGTATTCACTGCCCCCCCCCCCCCCCACACACCACACCTCCACCACCCACCCACCACCACCCCCTTCCCCCAATCCCCCATGAATGTATGCACTCACGCACACAGTCGTACGCACACACCCACGCAAGGCGATTGTCCCGTGTCCCCGGTTTCTTCTCCTCCCCTCCCACTCCATTCACCACTCTCTCGCTCCCCTTCTTCACCGGCCTACCATTCACCACTCTCTCACTGCCCCTTTTCACCAATCTACCATTCACCACTCTCTCACTGCCCATCTTCACCGGCCCACTATTCACCACTCTCTCACTGCCCCTTTTCACCAGTGTACCATTCACCACTCTCTCACTCCCCATCTTCACCGGCCTACTATTCACCACTCTCTCACTCCCCATCTTCACCGGCCTACCATTCACCACTCTCTCACTCCCCATCTTCACCGGCCTACCATTCACCACTCTCTCACTCCCTATCTTCACCGGCCTACCATTCACCACTCTCTCACTCCCCATCTTCACCGGCCTACCATTCACCACTCTCTCACTGCCCCTTTTCACCAGTGTACCATTCACTCTCTCACTCCCCATCTTCACCGGCCTACCATTCACCACTCTCTCACTGCCCCTTTTCACCAGTGTACCATTCACCACTCTCTCACTCGATCCCACCTTCACCGGCCTACCATTCACCACTCTCTCATTGCCTCTTTTCACTAGTGTATCATTCACCACTCTCTCACTCCCCATCTTCACCGGCCTACCACTCACCACTCTCTCACTGCCCCTTTTCACCAATGTACCATTCACCATTCTCTCACTTGATCTCACCTTCACCGGCCTACCATTCACCACTCTCACACTGCCCCTTTTCACCAGTGTACCATTCACCACTCTGTCACTCCCTCTCTTGAACCAGTCTAAAATACACCACTCTCTGACTTCCCATCTCCATCAATCTGCCATTTACCACTCTCTCACCCCCCACACCCCCTCTTCACCAATCTACCATTCACCAGTCTCTGACTTCCCCTCTTCACCAGTCTACCATTCACCACTCTTTCTCACTCCCCATCTTCACCAGTCTACCATTCACCACTCTCTCACTCCCCTCTTCACCAATACCATTCACCATTCTCTCACTCTCCCACTCTTCACCGGCCTACCATTCACCACTCTCTCACTCCCCCTCTTCACCAGTCTACCATTCACCACTCTCTCACTCCCCCTCTTCACCATCTAACCATCACCACTCTCTACTCTCCCTCTCACTCAATCTACCATTACCACTCTCTACCCACTCCCCCTCTTCACCAATCTACCATTCACCACTCTCTCACTTCCCCTCTTCACCAGTCTACCATTCACCACTCTCTCACTCCCCCTCTTCACCAGTCTACCATTCACCACTCTCTCACTCCCCCTCTTCACCAGTCTACCATTCACCACTCTCTCGCTGCCCCTTTTCACCAGTCTACCATTCATCAGTCTCTCAATCCCCCTCTTTACCAGTCTACCATTCACCACTCTCTCACTCCCCCTCTTCACCAGTCTACCATTCACCACTCTCTCACTCCCCCTCTTTATCAGTCTACCATTCACCACTCTCTCACTCCCCCTCTTTACCAGTCTACCATTCACCACTCTCTCACTCCCCCTCTTCACCAATCTACCATTCACCACTCTCTCACTCCCCCTCTTCACCAGTCTACCATTCACCACTCTCTCACTCCCCCTCTTTACCAGTCTACCATTCACCACTCTCTCACTGCCCCTTTTACCAGTCTACCATTCACCAGTCTCTCACTTCCCCTCTTTACCAGTCTACCATTCACCATTCTCTCACTCCCCCTATTCAACAGTCTACCATTCGATGTTTGCCCCAAGTGTGAGAAAGCTCCATCACCTGAAATACACTCTTGAAAATGAAAAACAAACAGAAATAAAACCGTCACCTTTTATCACGTGAATTAGGTGTGTGTGTGTGTGTGTGTGTGTGTGTGTGTGTGTGTGTGTGTGTGTGTGTGTGTGTGTGTGTGTGTGTGTGTGTGTGTGTGTGTGTGTGTTGTGTGTGTGGTGTGTGTGTGTGTGTGTGTATGTACGTGCGTGCGTGCGTGTGGTGGTGGGAGGGGGGGGAGGTGCGTGCATGCGTGCGTGCGTGGGTATGTGCTTGTGTGGGTGCGTGTATGTGTGTGTGTGTGCCTCTGTATGTGTGCTCGTGTGTTTGCCTGTATGTCTGTTTGTCTATATAATTATGTGTTTGCATGCGCGCGCGTGCCTGTGATCAGGTGTTCTGTTTTTGTTTGTTTTTTCACCTACGGGATTGTTTGTCTCTTTTTGAATATGTTGATCAGAAGATGTGAGTCTCAACACCGGCTCCCAATAATCCGTCTCCATGATTCATTCTGAGACCAGACTAGTAAATGCCTTCGTCTGTGAAACTTCGCTATAACCCAGATGTCCACAGGCATTTGACCTCGTTCTGTTTTCAGCTTTCCCATGCAATTGGGGCGGGATAGCTCAGTGGTTAGAGCGCCGGACTCGTGATTGAAAGGTCGCGGGTTCAAATTCCTGCAGGAGCGGCGGGAGAATTTTCTTCTCCAGGGTCAACTTTCTGCGCGACTCTTATTTCGGTATCCGTTCCACCCCCGTGTTACCGCAGTAGCCTCGTAAAAGATCCCGGTCATTCTGTCAAAAAGTGCAGGAGGCAGGTTACAGCTAAACACGCCATACACCTTACGTATGTGGCTTTGCATAAATGACATGGTGCATGGTTGTATGGTGTACACAGAACTTGCGCCGAGACGGCACAGTTTCATGTGACACCAGCCGTGCCAGCGTTGTAATTACACCACTTCGGTGGAGATTTAAAAACGCGCTATAAAAAGATAGTCACTCATGTAAAATCACATGCGAGCGCAGTGAGTCTGCTCGAGAGCGAAGAATAGCGCTATAAAAATTATAAGCAACCATCAATAAAATTTAAAAAAAAAAAAAAAAAGTTCAAGGGAATAAAGAAGCGCACAAAGATCTAAATCGCCTACTGTAGATTTCACATGACATGCGAGTAAATACAAGGTACATAAATTCCACCCAAAGAACACTAAGTTTTTCCTGTGCCACATTCCCGTCATCCAGTTGCCCACAGGCGCTTGACTTCTTCCTCTTTGTACAGCTTTCCCATGAAATATTCGGGTCAGTGACCCCCTCCCCTCCTCCTTCTCCTCCCCTATCCCTAAGCAAAGCCAACAGACGCAGAGTCCCGCTACCGCTACCCCGCCTTCTGATTAATTTCCAACGATGATAGTATGTCAGCAAAAAAGTGCCGGGACTCCACCTTTTCAGCTGCCTTGGGGTCTTTAACGTGTGCAAACCTGTAACACACAGGTTCCCGGTTAGGGAGTTTGCACCACCTGGTATGTCCACCACCCTGAGACCATGGAGAGAAAGAGGGAGGCGCGACGGAGGGCGGGTGGGTGGTGGAGAAGCAGATTTCTGCTCTAAGCGGAATTTCAACCGGCAGTCTCTTGATTCGGAGCCCGGTGTCTGAACCGTTCTACCACAGCAGCTCAGTCTAAGGTCAGATCACAGACTTCAAACACGCGCACGCTCGCGCGCGTGAAAGAGAGAGAGGGTGGACGAGAGGGGTGGGGAGGAGAGGGGAGGGGCGACGGGGGGGGGGGGCGGCAGAAGGAGAGAGAGAGGGGGAGAGGGAGGAGGAGGAGGGGGAGGAGGAGGAGAGTGAGGAGGAGAGAGAGAGAGAGAGAGGAGAGAGAGAGAGGAAAAGAGAGAGAGGAGAGAGCAGAGACAGAGACAGAGACAGGAAGAGACAGAGGCAGAGAAGAGAGAAGACAGACAGACAGACAGACAGACAGACAGGCAAAACAGACAGGCAGGCAGGCAGGCAGACAGGCAGACAGAGACAGAGAGATAGACAGACAGACAGAGACAGAGACAAAGACAGAGAGAGTCAGAGACACACAGACAGACAGACAGACAGACAGACATAAGATGGTGAAGATAGAGAGAAGGCGAATGAGTGAGTGAGATATAAAGAGAGATGGGACGGAGCGTTCCATCTTGGTGGAACTTGAACCAGTCGGCAGCTAAACGATTTTCATTTCTTTCCTCGAATGGTTGTAGACTAACTGTTCCTTGAAAAAAAGGTATCGACCCTGAAATTTTGCACATCGCTTTGTACCTTGCACCCAGAGGCATAGGTAGTTAAAGGGAACGCTGATTTAATAGGACTGTACAAAACATCCATATTTATCATTGTTTTTTAAATTCAAGCCACTATCGCCCTTTATGATATATATAGTACATTAACATAGTAGTAGGTTTAATTCTAGCTGAAAGAGTAAGTAAGTAAGTAAGTAAGCATGGTGCTTCAGTAACGTCCACAGATACCATAAGGCTTATTCGGGACGGGGAGAAGGGGGGAAGATAAGTCTGTAGTTACAGTTAGACCATCTGGGTTCATGAACTTCAAATGTTGATGGGGTCATGGCTACTAAACGATTTACATATGTATAGTTCCAAAAAGTCCTCACACCAAAGTTATATATATATATGTCTATAGAGGGGGGTGAGAGAGAATATAATATAGTAGTCAAGAGGAAGGGAGAGAGAGGGGAACAGGGTCGGGGGGGGGGGGGGTGTAGAGAGATAAGATAGATAGATAGAAGATAGATAGTAGATGGAGATAGATAGAAGAAATAGATAGATAGATAGATAGATAGATAATAGATAGATAGATAGATAGATAGATTTAGATAGACAGATAGATAGATCGATATAATAACTTTGGTGTGTGGACTTTTTCGATTCAGTTCAATTCTTCGCCCTGATATAACCGGAATGGTTGACTGGGCGTAAAGCACCAAGTTATTATTATTATTATTTTATTATATTATAGTTCAATTCCTGAGTAAATTATCTATCCCACGAGGGCCAATGTATTAATATGGGCTTATAAATGGAAGCGAACATCAAGAACAAACAACAAGCTGAGAGACGAGGATACGAACACACCGGTACAAAACTGACACCATAATATTATATATATATAATATATATATATATATATTTATATATATATATATATATATATTATATTATATATATATATATATGATATAATATATAAATTGCTTACTTGCGTAACAGGCGATTGAAAATGCACATACTAATGCAGGCACGCCTGGACCCCCATCCCAACATACACCCACACACACACCCAACATACACACACACACCCAACATACACCTACACACACACCCCACCCCCCACACACACCCCCCACACACCACCCCACACACACACACACACACCCCACACACACACAACACCTCCCCCCCCCCCCCCCCCCCACACACACACACAGAGTTGTCCTTTATGAAGGTATGCTTGCCTCCCTTGAATCGCAAACGACTGAGAGAGAGAGTGAGTTGATCAATAGAAGATCGCAGACTGCGTTAGCTGCAGCTACAAGAACGCGGCAAAATCCATTTGAGACTGTTGTGTCAGTACTGGAGGAATATTACTGGATAACCATGATGCGGCATATTTTGTCGCCAGGCATATATTGTCGCTGGCGACAATATGTGTCGACGTTCACGACACATATTGTCGGCAGTCGTCAGAGCAAGACACAAAAAATAAAAAACTTCGAGATGACGATAATGATGATGATAATATCACGATGATCTTGATATTCATAGACACATGTTGGACTTTGTTAAAGTTAAAGTTCATCATACAACATTTACTGAGAGTATCATCAGCTAGTCGCTACACACTGCAGTTGGTGAACTCTTTTTGGTGAACCCAAGATGCTTTGTGGGGGCGTGTTTGTATTGAATGGTAGGGCGGTGTGTGAGTGTTGTTGTGTGCGGCGCGCGCGGGTGTTTGTGTATGTGTGTGTGTGTGTGTGGGGGTGGTGTGTGTGTGTGTGTGTGTGGTGTGTGTGTGTGGTGTGGTGTGTGTGTTGTGTGTGTGTGGTGTGTGTGTTGTTTGGGTGTTGGTGTGTGTGCGTTGGGGGGGGGGTTTGGGGGTGTTGTGTGGGTTTGTGTGTGTGTTGTGGGGGTGTGTGTGTTTTGTGTGTGTGGTGGGGGGGGTGTGTTGTGTGTGGTGTGGTGTGTGTGGTGGTGGGTGTTGGTGTGTGTGTGGGGGGTTTTTGTTGTGTGGTGGGTGGTGTGTGTGTGGTTGTGTGGTGTGTTGTGTGGTGTGGTTGGTGGTGGGGGTGGGTTTTTTTGTGGTTGTGGGGTGGTGTTGTGGGGGGGTGGTGGGGTGGGGGTGTGTGGTGTGGTGGTTTTTTTTGTGGTTTTTTGGGGTGGGGTGTGTGTGGGGTGTGTTTTGGGGTGGGTGTGTGTGTGTGTGTGTTGGTTTTGTGTTTGTGTGTGTGGTTGTTTGGGTTTTTGGTTTTGTGGTGTGGTGTGTGTGTGGGGGTTGTGTGTGGTGTGTGTGTGTGTTGTGGGGGTGTTTTGTGGTGGTGTGTGTGGGTTGTGTGGTGTGTGGGGGTGTGGGTGTGTGTTTGTGTGTGTGGGTGGTGTGTGTGTGGGTGTTTGGGGGTGTGTTGTGTGTGGTGGGTTGGGGGTGTGTTTGGTGTTGTGTGTGGGTGTGTGTGGGGTTTTGGGGGGTGGTGGTGTTGTGTGTGGTGTGGGTGTGTGTGTTGTTGGGTGGTGTGGGTGTGTGTGGGGTTTTTTGTGTGGTTTTGTGTGGTGTGGTTGTGTGTGTTTTGTGGTGGTGTGTAGGGAGGGGGGGGGGCGGTGTGTGGTGTTAAAAAAAAAAATTATGACGCGCTTGACCTATCGAGAAAACGACAGCGCTAGGTTTGTACCCCAGCAAATTTCTATAATCAAAAAGAATACACCAAACCCCCACCCAAACCCCCCCCCCCCCCCCCCCCCCCCCCCCCCCCACCACACACCCCCACACCCACCACCCACACCACACACCCCCACAAAAACAACACACCACACACCAAACACCAAAAAACAAAAAAAACAACCCACCAAAAACCAAACCAAACCCCCACCCCCCCCACCCCAAAAAAACCCCCCAAAACCCCCCCCCACAAAACATACAACCCCAAAAAACCCCCCACCCACCCCCAAAAAACAAAGGGGGGGATGTTGTGGTGGTGGGTGTGTGAGTGGGTGTTGTTTTTTTTATGTTGGTGTGTGGTGTGGGGTGTGTGTGTGTGTGTGTGTGTGGTGTGTGGTTGTGTGTGTGTGTGGTGTGGGGTTTTGGGGTTTTTGGTGGTTTGTGTTGTGGTGTGTGTGTGGTGGGTTGGGGGTGTGTGTTGTTAGTTGGGGGGTGGTGTGTGTGTGGTGTTGTGTGTGTTGTGTGTGGGGGGTTTTTTGTGTGGGTGGGGTGGGTAGTGTGTGTGGTGGTTGGTGTGTGTGTGTGTGTGTGTGTGGGTGTTTTGGTGGTGGGGGTGGTGTTGTGTGTGTTTTGTGTGTGTGGTGTGTGGGTGTGTGGTTGGGTTGGGGTGTGTGGTGTGGTTGTTGGGGTGTGTGGTTGTGCGGGGGTGGGTGTGTATGGTGTGGTTGTGTATGTGGGGTGGTGTGTGTGGTGATAATAATAAAGAACATTTATGACGCGCTTGACCATCGAGAAACACGACAGCGCTATGTTCGACCAAGCAAATTTCTTTAAACAATGAATACATCAGCACAACCACACCCAACCCCCCCCCCAACCCCCCCCCCCCCCCCCCCCCCCCCCCCACACCAACCCCACACACACACAAACACACACACACAAACACAACAAAACACACACCACACCACCAAAAACCAAAAAACCCCCCACCAACACCAAAAACCACCAAAAACAAAAAAACAAAAACCCCCCTAAAAAAATTTTTTTTGTCTTTTTGCGAACCAAAATGGCCAAAAATTAAAAATTTGCCCTTTTCGTTTTGGGGGTTGGTTTTTTTGTGTGTGTTTTTTTTGTGTTTTGTGTGTTTTGTGGTTTTGATGCTTGTGGGTTTTGGAGTTTTTGTTTTTGTGGGTTTTGTGGGTTTTTGGGTGGTGTGTGTTTGTGGTTTTTGTTGTTTGGGTTTTCTGTGGGTATTTTGGTGTTTTGCGATTTTTTGGGGGAAAATAATGGTTGTTTTTGGT
>JABMCL010001117.1:0-12500 GCA_018857735.1 Alviniconcha marisindica
ATAACAATAACCATATACTTTATTAATCCCAGTGGGAAATTAAAGCTGTCGTTCGATCGCACAACGAAGAACATATCTCAATCATTCTAAATCATGAACCACACGCACATACACACTCTTTCTCTCAATCTGCATACACTAATACTTAGTTATAGCAAATCCAAAATTACCTGGAATAATGCTTTCTCTGTGTCAAACCAAAACGTAAAAACTCGCAAACTAAATAAAAATCATTAGGTAGCGGAGATGGGGAAGATTCTTCCTGATGTGGGGACCGAATCTGCAGAAGGCGAAAGCCATGACTCATTTTTGAGGCTGAAGCCTTGGAGTTTGATCATGCATGTGTCTGATCTTCTCCGGCGATCGCTGTTGTGTGTCTGATGAAGAGCGGCAGCTGGAAGGTGCCGGCGTAAGGATCAGAAAGATGAGACGCGGGCGGAACCAGTGATTGCGTTGGAACTGACCTGCAGGCAGTTCAGTCCGTGACATTTGCTGTAGTCGTTTAATTACTAGTCTGGACATAATTACGATGATGTGCTTTTGACGCAAGTGCCGCCGCCGGTCGTAACAGTAGGAAGGCGGGGTGGACTTGAGCCGGCACAGAGCGACCGGACATGCAGTAGGTAGTTTCTTTACACCGTGGCCGTCCGAACTGCCGCTTGGCTCGCAAGTGCACGGAAAATGTAAAGGACTTTAATTAATGGTTGTAGTGCCTGCAAGACTCTGACAGCGTCAGTGACATCATTTTTAGTTGAAATTCAGAACAATATAAAGTGATCAGCTCAGAAAACTGAGCGTGCCTACACACACACACACACACACACCCACACACTCTCTCTCTCTCTCTCTCTCTCTCTCTCTCTCTCTCTCTCTCTCTCTCTCTCTCTCTCTCTCTCTCTCTCTCTCTCTCTCTCACACACACACACACACACACACACGCATACATACATACAAACACACACACGCACGCATACATACACGCACACACACATACATACAAACACGCACGCACGCACACACACACACACACACACACACACACACACACACACACACACACAGGTAGGGACACTCCCCCTCCCCCCCCCCCCCCCCCACACACACACACACATTCGCCGATACTGACTGACACGCACACACACGCGCATCCGACACTGAGGCGGCCGCGGGCCTATCGGATGACTTTTACATGTCACCGTTTGCACGTTGCTCAGTCGGAGCGTCAGAGACAAGAAACAAGTGAGACAAGATTGTTTTATTGTCAGGCCTCCGGCCCATTACAACAAGAGTGAACATTCAGGAGCGTCTGAGAGAGAGAGACAGAGAGAGAGAGAGAGAGAGAAGACAGACAGACAGACAGACAGACAGACAGAGACAGAGACAGAGACAGATAGACAGACAGAGTAAAAACAACAATTTGTAGCTCAGTAAATGTGTAAACTGGTATCCGGCGTGCATGATTTCGTTTAATTGTTATGTGAAGTCGTTTAACGATTTGGTCATATGTGCCACAAACAGGCCAAACAGCCGACGTTAAGTAAGTGGGCAGCAGGCTTACTCTTATAATAATATAGATATGTAGCTACAAGTATTATGTCTATTATGTGTTATGGTGCATGGTTGTATGGTGCACACAGAACTTGCGCCGAGATGGCTGCAGTTTCATGTGGCACCAGCCATGCCAGCGCTGTAAGTACACCACTTCGGTGGAGATTAAAAAAACGCGCTATAAAAAGCTTGTCACTCATGTAGAGCCACATGCGAGCGCAGTGAGTCTGCTCAAGAGAGCGGAGAATAGCGCTATATAAGTGATCATCAATCAATCAATCAATGTCTGAGCAATATTCAGCTGCTGCAAGGACAGTAAGCTTACAGACTACAAAATCAGCTTCAGTCTTCTGACTTGTCCCTTGGTCACCGGAGCACTGCGGTACCATGGAGTAAGCCCGCTCTCTCTCTCTCTCTCTCTCTCTCTCTCTCTCTCTCTCTCTCTCTCTCTCTCTCTCTCTCTCCCCCATGCGCGCGCGCGCGCAAACACACACACACACTCACGCACGCACGCACGCACACACTGTGGCACGCGCGCGCGCGCGCGCGCACACACACACACACACACACACACACACACACACACATACACACACTGTGGCACACACACTGTGGCACGCACACACACTGGCACGCACGCACGCACGCACGCACGCACGCACACTCGCGCACGCACACACACTCACACACACACGCACGCACGCACGCACGCACGCACGCACACTCGCGCACGCACACACACTCACACACACACACGCACGCACGCACGCACACTCGCGCACGCACACACGCACACACACACACGCACACCACACACACACACACACACACAGCCGCCGCACCGGCGAATTCCACGATGTTGAGGGGAAAACGGAATGTTCGTCTTGTGAGTGAAGGGAATTCACTTGGGACAGGAAGGGATGAAAAAGGGGCCGTGCAAGCGCGCAGCTCTGTGGCCGTGAATGGCGTCAGCCAGCACTCTTTCGATCCTGTACTTCGCCTCTATCTTCGTCTCACAGTCTCTGATCTGCCTCATCTTCATCGCCACCGTCCTCCCGAACAGGCCGTCCTCGTCCTCCGTTTCAGCGGTGCTGATGGAGGTGGAGGAGGCGGCGTTCCTCTCCTGCAGCGATCTGAGCACTCCCACAGCGTAGTTCATGCACTGCACCACGGTGCACTTTTCCTCCTCTGCATCGCTCGACGTTCTGGGCAGCTTGGCCGCAGGGGGCGCCAGTGTTTCGGCTTCAGAGTTGCTGCTGGTTAGGGATGTCTTGGCGTCGTCGTCGTCGTTGTCGTCGTCGTTGTCGTCGTCGTTGTCGTCGGAGTCACGAAGCGGGCTGTGCTCACCGCTGTTGTCTGGGGATGATGCCTGAAAACAACAAATAAACAACAACAACAAACAAAACAAAACAAAACAAACAAAAACAAAACAACAAACAACAACAACAAAACCGGTGCAACATTTCTACAGATTTATTTCAATCTGACTTGTTTGCTATGTCAAAGCAATATCTACTGAAGCTGAGCAAGCCATTTTCTCGTGTTTGCTTTGGTGATGGAAGCTTCTCAAAGCCAAAGTAAAAGCTTGATATTTCTGCGGCCTCTCTCTCTCTCTCTCTCTCTCTCTCTCTCTCTCCCCTCTCCCTCTCCCAACGCTGAATTCAGGCCCGCTAAATCTGCCACCCTCGAGCACTGCAAAGCGGAAAAAAATCCTAGGGCACGATTGATTTGTCTTGTGTCTCTGGTTTATAGTTAGGTCGGTTTAAACTTGCTTGCTACGCCAGCACCAGCACGATGGACTCGCGCAGTGAAGGCGGTGCTCAGCAGAGACCTACTGTGGCGGAACTGGGGGTCCTGACCGCCTGCCTGGGCGTGATGACGTCGCGAAGAAACTCGAGGTGATGGAAGTACTTCCACTTGGGCGGCAGAAGCTGGCGCGCCCCCGCCTCCCGTCTGAGCATCTCCCGCACGTACTGCCCCCTCAGCGTCTCCAGCTTGGCCCGCACCATCTCCCCTGTGGACACGGCACGCACACAGTAACCATCCACTCCCCTGTGGACACGGCACGCACACAGTAACCATCCACTCCCCTGTGGACACGGCACGCACACAGTAACCATCCACTCCCCTGTGGACACGGCACGCACACAGTAACCATCCACTCCCCTGTGGACACGGCACGCACACAGTAACCATCCACTCCCCTGTGGACACGGCACGCACACAGTAACCATCCACTCCCCTGTGGACACGGCACGCACACAGTAACCATCCACTCCCCTGTGGACACGGCACGCACACAGTAACCATCCACTCCCCTGTGGACACGGCACGCACACAGTAACCATCCACTCCCCTGTGGACACGGCACGCACACAGTAACCATCCACTCCCCTGTGGACACGGCACGCACACAGTAACCATCCACTCCATTGTGGACACGGCACGCACACAGTTACCATCCACTCCCCTGTGGACACGGCACGCACACAGTTACCATCCACTCCATTGTGGACACGGCACGCACACAGTAACCATCCACTCCATTGTGGACACGGCACGCACACAGTAACCATCCACTCCCCTGTGGACACGGCACGCACACAGTAACCATCCACTCCCCTGTGGACACCACCACTCCCCTGTGGACACGGCACGCACACAGTAACCATCGACTCCACTGTGGACACGGCACGCACACAGTAACCATCCACTCCACTTGTGGACACGGCACGCACACAGTAACCATCCACTCCCTGTGGACACGGCACGCACACAGTAACCATCCACTCCACTGTGGACACGGCACGCACACAGTAACCATCCACTCCCCTGTGGACACGGCACGCACACAGTAACCATCCACTCCTCTGTGGACACGGCACGCACACAGTAACCATCCACTCCCCTGTGGACACCATCCACTCCCCTGTGGACACGGCACGCACACAGTAACCATCACTCCTCTGTGGACACGGCACGCACACAGTAACCATCCACTCCACTGTGGACCCCCAAATCCACCTCCCCTGTGGACACGGCACGCACACAGTAACCATCCACTCCATTGTGGACACGGCACGCACACAGTAACCATCCACTCCACTGTGGACACGGCACGCACACAGTAACCATCCACTCCACTGTGGACACGGCACGCACACAGTAACCATCCACTCCACTGTGGACACGGCACGCACACAGTAACCATCCACTCCATTGTGGACACGGCACGCACACAGTAACCATCCACTCCACTGTGGACACGGCACGCACACAGTAACCATCCACTCCTGTGCACCATCCATCCCTGTGGACACGGCACGCACACAGTAACCATCCACTCCCCTGTGGACACGGCACGCACACAGTAACCATCCACTCCACTGTGGACACGGCACGCACACAGTAACCATCCACTCCCTGTGGACACGGCACGCACACAGTAACCATCCACTCCCTGTGGACACGGCACGCACACAGTAACCATCCACTCCACTGTGGACACGGCACGCACACAGTAACCATCCACTCCACTGTGGACACGGCACGCACACAGTAACCATCCACTCCCCTGTGGACACGGCACGCACACAGTAACCATCCACTCCATTGTGGACACGGCACGCACACAGTAACCATCCACTCCATTGTGGACACGGCACGCACACAATAACCATCCACTCCCCCGTGGACACGGCACGCACACAGTAACCATCCACTCCATTGTGGACACGGCACGCACACAGTAACCATCCACTCCCCTGTGGACACGGCACGCACACAGCAACCATCCACTCCATTGTGGACACGGCACGCACACAGTAACCATCCACTCCATTGTGGACACGGCACGCACACAGTAACCATCCACTCCCCTGTGGACACGGCACGCACACAGCAACCATCCACTCCATTGTGGACACGGCACGCACACAGTAACCATCCACTCCCCTGTGGACACGGCACGCACACAGTAACCATCCACTCCCCTGTGGACACGGCACGCACACAGTAACCATCCACTCCCCTGTGGACACGGCACGCACACAGTAACCATCTATTCCTCTGTGGACACGGCACGCACACAGTAACCATCCACTCCCCTGTGGACACCATCCACTCCCCTGTGGACACGGCACGCACACAGTAACCATCGACTCCATTGTGGACACGGCACGCACACAGTAACCATCCACTCCACTGTGGGCACGGCACGCACACAGTAACCATCCACTCCCTGTGAACACGGCACGCACACAGTAACCATCCACTCCACTGTGGACACTGCACGCACACAGTAACCATCCACTCCACTGTGGACACGGCACGCACACAGTAACCATCCACTCCACTGTGGACACGGCACGCACACAGTTACCATCCACTCCACTGTGGCCACGGCACGCACACAGTAACCATCCATTCCTCTGTGGACACGGCACGCACACAGTAACCATCCACTCCACTGTGGACACGGCACGCACACAGTAACCATCCACTCCCCTGTGGATAGATACAGTAGCCATCCACTCCCTGTGGACACGGCACGTACACAGTAACCATCCACTCCCCTGTGGATAGATACAGTAACCATCCACTCCCTGGGGCGGAACACGGCACGCACACAGTAACCACCCACTCCTCTATGGACACGGCACGCACACAGTTACCATCCACTCCACCGAGGACACGGCACGCACACAGTAACCATCCACTCCCCTGTGGATAGACACAGTAATCATCCACTCCCTGTGGACACGGCACGCACACAGTAACCATCCACTCCACTGTGGACACGGCACATACGCAGTAACCATCCACTCCCCTGTGGATAGATACAGTTACCATCCACTCCCTGTGGACACGGCACGCACACAGTAACCATCCACTCCACTGTGGACACGGCACGTACACAGTAACCATCCACTCCCCTGTGGATAGATACAGTAACCATCCACTCCACTGTGGACACGGCACGCACACAGTAACCATCCACTCCACTGTGGACACGGCACGTACACAGTAACCATCCACTCCCTGTGGACACGGCACGCACACACTGGTAACCATCCACTCCCCGTGGACACGGCACGCACATGTACAGTAAACCGTTTTTGTAAGTCAAAATATTATGTTCAAACACTGTATTAAAATACATGGTTAACCTGTAATAAACAGTTCTGATGTCTGATTTTCACAACATATGCCCCACTTGTGTACACCACCTTCTGGCACAGGCTCAGCTGTATACAGTAAAGGCACATCCACACTCCAGGCCTCGTTTTCCAGCACTCTCCCGTAGCCAAGTATGTTGTAAACGGATGCTTGAAGTTCGGCTATCCACAGTATATCCCTCATTCCCTCGTGCATTTTCAGAAACCAGCGCTTTTCGCACGGCAGCAGGTAGATATACTACACTTTGCATACTATTCAGTTGTTGATTCAACCAAAAACAAAAAAGTAATTCTGAATCCAAAAACTTAAGAAAAACAGCAACAACAACTAAAACAACAACTAAAAACAAACGAACAAACAAAAACAGACAAACAAAAACAACCAACCAAACAAATAACAACAACAACAAAACAACAACAGCAACAGCCACTTGATCAATCGAAAATGTTACGCTTTGGGCCTCGTTTTTCTTCTTCTTCTTCTTCTTATTATTATTATTCATCGCTTTTATACAGCGCTGTTCTCTGTTCTTGAGCAGACTCACTGCGCTCACGCCTCATGTTATTGTGAATGAGTGACTTATTCTTTTATAGCGCGTATTTTTGATATCCACCAAAGTGGTGTACTGACAGCGCTGTTTGGTTGTTGTTTTACAGGGTTGGTTTTTCAGTCCTACCTAGCACTGTTTTCTAATTACATCGCTGCATGGCTGATGCCACGTGAAACTGCTGCCGTCTCGAAGCAAGTTCTGTGTACACCATTTAACCATGCACCAGTTTACAGTGTCACTTCATTCAAAGCCACATCAGTAGGTAGGTTGCATATGTGTTTAATTCACAGAGCCACCTGCACTTCTGGCGGAATGACCGGGATCTTTTTACGTGTTACTGCGACAACGCGGGGGTGGAACGGATACCGAAATAAGAGTCAGCACAGAAAGTCGACTCTAGAGAAGAAAATTTTCCCGCCGCTCCTGCGGGGACTCGAACCCGGGACCTTTCAGTCACGAGTGCGACGCTCTAACCACTGAGCGCTCTAACCACATCCGAACAGTATCAACTTGAGCGGCAGGGGGCCGTTAGAATTGGCTAGCTCGCAATGCACGGAAAGTTTGTATGCGGTTAACACTACCAGCACTGTACTAGCGGCAGTGACCTGAGAGTGTGGTTTTTTTCCTGACTGGTTCGTGGCCACATGCCATCCTGGAGGGCCTGTCATCAAATACTGATGGGTAAACAGGTTTTTGATATCAACATATTTATTTTATTTTTAAATAGATTTTTTATATCCTATGACTAGCTACCGGGAACCAGATTTTCTGACATTAGTTTGACTACCATTAATACCAGTGAAAAGTCTCGTTGACACTAGCACTGTAGCAGCAACAACAATAAAGGAAGGAAATAAAACATAGGAATTTTTTTTGAAAAAGTGGTGTGGGGTGGGGAGTGGGGAGTGGGGACTGAAACAACAACAGCAGACATTACTGAGTAGTGTAGCAGAAGAAGATACAAATTATGATCATATTTGATCACCGTTGCCGTCAGTAACCGATGACATTTCACTGGCAAGTACTCATACTTCATTCAGCACGGTATATGTGTACACTACATGTGTAGTCCAAGACCCATCTACTGCATTAAAACAGACGGGCCTCAGGGTCGTCACTGTATTATGTGCCGAACGGCTATAATTATTTTGACCTGACATCGAGGTGAAAATTCAGTTTAATACGGAAAGTACGCACTGAATGTGGACCAACACTGCTGTACTACATTAAATTTAAGGTGACATGTTCAGCTGAGAACACACGATCAGTCTGTCTTGAAATGGAAGATCCAAACACATAAAAGGTTCAAAAGAACGCTTATTTATTATGACATAGACACACAATCTGCACATTTTTGGGGTAATCCCCTTTGTCAAGCTACAAAAAGACACTTTAACAACAGTTAAGCTGCGGTTAAAAACGATAAAAAATGAGAGGAGAAGCGAAATAACTTATCTTTTTTTGGATGAATTCTTTTTTCACACTGGACAAGAAAACAACAGCTCTGTTGCCGTTTGAGTGTCGTTTTGTAGCTTTGCAATGGGCGGGATTACCCCGCAGAAAATGTACAGATTGTCTGTCTGTCATAATAAATAAGCGTTCTTTTAAACCTTTTACTAATGTTTGGATCTAGTTTTAGAACGCTAGCAGTCAGTCATTCTTGTTTCAGATTTGTGTCTTGAACTGGGATTACAACCTACTGAATACGCACCGCAAGTTTACGAATGAGTGAGAAACTGTAGGCCAATACTTACATGTGAACTGGGGTCCCAGTTGCGTGGCTATTCGCCTAAAGGCCTCGGTTCGAGCCTGAGTGTTGTGGTAGTCGTGCTGCTCCCGTTGCCACAGCAGCGTCTCGCCATGATAGTAGGAAATCAGCATCACCGTTTCCCGGTCAGAAAACCGCGCTGCCCTCGCTGCCATTCCGCGGCCAATGGCCTATACCACGGTCTTGGCTACAATGGAAGCGTGTTGCTGTTCCGCTGGTTCCTCCGGACTGAAAACGCGCCGTTTCCTAAAAAGCAGCTTTACGGTTGGGCAAAGAGCAGCAGCCGCGGCAGTGCAAACCGAAAGCGCATGGAGGGCTGAAAGTGTGCACAGTCCTTGGCGGTAGCACGGTGGGGATCGGGTCAAGCTGTCCAACCGTCGGTGTCCCAGGGCAGCGGGTGATGGAAAGCACATGGCCATGATGAGACTTTAATTGCCCGGCGTGCCCGGCGTGGCCCGCCGGGCCAATAGTGGAAGCGGGCCATGGTTGTGTGCACAGTGGTTGTGTGGTGCTGCTGGTCGTCAGTTCCCCCTGCAGCCTGCACGCTGTGGAAGGAAGATCGTTAACTTCTCGTTATCGCCACCAGGAGGCTGCGCCGACTCATCGGGCTGTGGAGCGGGGCGGCTGTCACTGACTTGACCAGCGCTGGCAGTTATCTGTCACACCCACAGTTCAGGAGCTGTGTGAAAGTCGAGGTGGCCGTCCTACCTAAGTAAGTAAACATGGTGCTTAACGTCAACAGAAACCATAAGGCTTATTAGGGACGGGGAGAAGGTGGGGAAGGGGGTATGGAGGTGGGGGAAGAGGGAGATTGTGTACCTGTTGCTACACTGTCACCATCAGAATGATTCCTGCATTAAGATGGGTAGCGATGAGAGCCATTTTAATGTTTCAGTAGGAAGTGATGGACAAAGTCACAAGAAAGTGTCCACTGACAAACCACAACCTTTTTGAAGAGAAAGGAGAGCCGAAGCGGTATCGAACCGAGGTCCTTCCGCTTCACCAGCCTAACGCCTTACCGCTAGGCCAAACCGGCTCACAATCCTGGGCTTTCCGTCCTAACGAGCCTTATGGTTTCCGTGGACGTAAAGCAATATTAAGCCGTGCTTCGGCATTGGTCACAATTTTTCCCTAATATGTCAACCGACATCCGAGGACATGAAGTTCTACATCATCATCATTCATCATCATCATCACTGTCACAGCCACCTGTCAAGGCAGAGGCTTACAAACGTTCACAGCCCCGCAGTTTTCAGTCCTGGATCCACAGTTCCGATGGCCTTTGTTGGAACGTGCAGCCAGCCAAGGCAGACACAACACAGACACACAACACAGACACCAAGCACTGGTTTACGACATCCTTCCTCCAGCCACTATTATAATTAAATTCTTCTTCTAATGTTGCTTTACGTCCACAGGGACCATATTAAGGACTGTTATGGACGGGGAGCCGGGCTCAGGAGGGCTACCTCGACTGACTTTCACACAGCTCTTCTTCTTCAGTGTTGCGGCTTCATGCGCACAGAGATGATGATGGTTAGGACTGACGATGGACGGTCCACTTTTATAGCGCGTGATTCCATTAACTTGTATGCTCAATGCGCTCAAGGAGGGGGGGGGGGGGGGGGGGGGGGGAGGGGGTAGAGAGTCATGAAAACAAAGACACATGGTGCAGTCACGTCAGTCACAAAACAGGTGCGTTTGGAAAAGTTGAAAAAGGCTCTGAAACCAAAGATTATCAATACATCTTTGTATTTACACTTTTTTCGTCTTCTTTTTTCTGTTTCTTCTTCTTTTTTTCTTCTTTTCTTGTTGTTGTTGTTGTTGTTTTGTTTGTAGTTTTTTCTTCTGTTTTTTTGTTTGTTTTCTTTTTCTTTTTCTTTCGGCGTGTGTTTTTCAGCAGCATTTGGAATCCGTAGGCGTGGTTACGATGATGAGCGAAGGGGTCGTGCAGGAACATACTGGGGAATGAGTTCCTGCAAATATTCCGGCGCCGTACTCTCGTAGCATTTGTATGCCAAGGACATGATTTTGTGATCAATTCGCTGTCTCACTGGCAACCAGTGCAGTTCTTTCAAGGCAGGAGTAATGTGTTCTCTCTTCCATGTGCAAGTGACAATCTTTGCAGCTGTGTTTTGGACTAGCTGGAGGTGTCTGAGTTGTTGACTAGGGATCCCCCACAACTGAGAAGATGTTGCAATACTCAAGTCGGGATAGCACCACAGAAACAACTATCGCATTTGCTGCCTTCAGTCAGAAAGGGTCGAAGCTTGTCAAGGGAGCAGAGATGGTTAAAAAAAAAAAAAAATCTTACCGTGTTGCTAATGTGATCCTGCATGGTGATATAGACAGAGACCGTAAGGACTATTAGCGGCAAGGACTCTTTTCCGACGGGAAAAATCTTTGCTACTAGGGACGGTGAGCCCAGGACGGCCACTTCGACTTTCATACAACTCGTCAGTTACACACACACACACACACACACACACACACACACACACACACACACACACACACACACACACACACACACACACACACACACAGACGCGTGCGCGCGCGCGCGCACGCACGCACGCACGCACGCACGCACGCACGCACGCACGCACGCACGCACGCACGCACCACCACCACACACACACACACACACACACACACACACGCACACGCACGCGCGCACGCGCGCACACACTGTGACGCACACACGGAAAAGTTATGCAATCTATTTACGTCAATGACTGTAAAACAAACAAACAACAATTAGAGTTGACGAGCTGGTATGTATAACTGCAGTTGACATTATGAACTTCCTCTATAGCCTTCAATGATCTTCACCGCCGTATTGTTATTTTTGTCACCGAAGCTGTCTAACCGACGCTGCATGGAAGCTGTGCACGCCGTGACGTAACAACGGAAAGTGAGCTATCCGGAAAGTATTAGCTCTGTCCGTAATAATAGGCAGTGTGTATGTCGCATGGAAATGAATGGCACTGATGACATAACATGCAGGACACGACCGAGGTTTCTATTTTTAATATATATTTTGATGGGGTATGTGTGTGTGTGTGGGGGGGGGGGGGGGGGGGGGGGGCGACGAGGAGATGGGGGTAGAACAGAGGAGTGGTTGAGAGTGAACGTGAAGCCTGTGGCGATTGGAAGAATTCGAATTAATATGGGTCGTTGGTACAATGTCTTATGTACATGAAATAAATAATTATTTATATATCAGTTATGGGTAAGCACAAAATGTGATTGATCCTTGCGGACTACTAAAGATGATGATGAGGAGGGAGTACTCCTGAAACCTGCAGGTGTGATCGACCATCTACTGATATTCAGTGTACAAGCTACTATTAATACATACATACATACATAATATATATAATTAAAGTGTTAACCTCCCGTAACTTGAAAAACAACTACCGCAAGTCGATTATTTCAGGTGTTTTCGGTGTT
>JABMCL010001117.1:15000-27500 GCA_018857735.1 Alviniconcha marisindica
TCAGTTTAGCATCAGTTGTAATTATTACCGAGTATGCGCAGTTGTGGTTATGGCGTAGCTCTGTGTGGTTTTGTTTAGCTGCAATTCAGTGCAGTTGGAGTTACTGCCGCATAGCGGTCCCTGGTCAGTTTGTTTAGCTGCACTGATTCTGTGATTCAGACTGCATAGCGGCCCCGCCTGGATTTGTTTAGCCGGCTGCAGTTGTAGTTAGCGGATATAGACCCTGCGTGGTTTTCTAGCTGCAGTTGTAGCCGATTATCGCACCAGTATAGACTGACACTGCGTAGTTCTGTTTAGCTGCAGTTGTCATTGCGTAACTCAGTCTTGGTTTTGCTTATCTGCAGTTTTGTGCAGCCAAATGCCATTGTCCATGGTATTGTCGCTATCACGGCAGGCTGATCAGTGAAAGTCAAAATCAGTCCTGCTGGCTTCGCTGCTTTCCGACGTCTAGGAGGCAGCCCAGTGCCATCCATTTCAACTCCAAGCACTGGTTAACGACATCCTTTCCTTGCAGGAAGGTGCCACTAGGGAAGCGCTGTTCGCAGTGTGCGTCCATTTCTGACGTCAATATAACAACTGAGACCCGGCAGCAGTGGAAAACAGTCTGTTTAGCGTATGTTACATCAGTCAACTGCCGTCTTCTAGTGCCAAGGCGCACAGCGTATATATTCAGTCTGTCGCCGTGTGACCTGGTTTTACAAACTTTCTTGCGACAGAAGCGTAGACCGAGGACTTGATGTCAGTCACACTCATCACCAGGGAAAAGTCGGCGTCAAGCGTCAGTCGCCGACACCGCCCTCACTCACGGTCACGCAGAACACGGGAGGGGGGAGGGGAGATAAGCGCGCATCTGGGAAGGCAAGGGAGATAACATAACAGCGTTACCACAGCGCTGAGTCATGTAGACGAAAGGTGAACGCAAAGAGTCCACTGGATTATTCGAGTTTGGTCCAGTGATACATACTTGCTACACCGAGTGCCGGTCAGCTGCGGTGGTGTGGTGGAGTGATTAGAACTCGCACTTTGTCCACCGGCTTCCAGCCTCTCGTGGCCCGCTGAGCGCTACAAGTCACTTCATCAACCAAGACTCGACTCGGAGCTCAGGAGCTGTGTGACAGTCGAGGTGCCGTTCTGGGCTCCCAGTCCATAAGGCAGTTCTTATGGTCTCTGTGGACGTAAAGCAACATTATGGGAACCGAAACCAAGACTCAGTCAAACGATGACCGGCTGATAACGTACAAAATATGCAGAAAATTATTTAATAAATTACATACATACATATTTCTTTTTCAAGTTCAGTTCAATGTCGCTTTACCAAAAGACTATTAGGGCCTCACGGCCCAGGACGAACACCTCGACTTTCACACAGCTCCTGAGCTTTGATATTTTTTCGACACCTGTGTATAGTCATTGTACTTTCTTGGGTGGGGTGGGGCTGGTAGAGGATTGGTTGTCAGTACTTCCTGGTAGGCCCTATTCAGAATATCTTTGACAGCTTTAGCTTGTCACTGAGAGCCTGTATGCACTGTGTGCATGCACTTCTGTTATTAACTTGTTTCTAGCTGTTATTTGTTTAAACACTTTTTTCTTTATGCATATGGCTTACGCTGAATTACCATACGTTTAATTCAGTTGAATTTTATTCATTTACATGTTACATTGATGATATGTTTCCGAAGCAAATTTGATTTTAAGGACAATAAAGTATTATCCTATCTCATCTGGCGCTGTGAACACGCAACTTTTTGTGTCAGTGGATGTTTTTATGCGCCATATAAAAAATGTCCTTCGTTCATTTATTCATTTCCATCTACAGGCTTCACATTGTTTGTCGGCAGTCGGGAAATATTTATACGAAAGAAGTGCCTTTTGTGCTTCATGTCAGTTTGAGCTTCTCACGGCGCAGCCAAGTACGCTCGTTCAGTCTTTACCAATGAAGAGCAGAAAAACCGTTAGTTCGATTGGTGACGTATTTGATACTGCTGCCACCGAGTACAGACTGCTGGGCACAAACTGACAGCGCTCAAGCTGTCGTGTTTTCGCGAAGTACAAATGTCGATTTGTAAGTGACAAACAGGCGACGAGTGAAAACCTGCCTTTTTGTGCGACTTTGGGGTGAAACACAAGGACCAAAGCAATGTCAATGGGAGCCATCATTAAAGTCACCTAAAACAGGTTATACTGAAAAGGCAGACCCTAGTACTGAGAAGACCGTAACAAAAAAAGAAAAAAAGAGAAACATAAAAAATATTTAAAAAATAATAATAATAATAGGCCCTAGCTGAGAAGATGGTAGGCCGTTACTGAGAAGATGTTGCTGATCAGATGGTAGGCAGCTGTTGCTGAGAAGATAATAGGCTTTTGCTGCTGAGAAGATGGTAGCTGTTGTGCTGAGAAGATGGTAGCTGCTGCTGCTGAGAAGATGGTAGCTGCTAATGCTGAGAAGATGGTAGCTGTTGCTGCTGAGAAGATGGTAGCTGCTGCTGCTGAGAAGATGGTAGCTGTTGCTGCTGAGAAGATGGTAGCTGTTGCTGCTGAGAAGATGGTAGCTGTTGCTGCTGAGAAGATGATAGGCTGTTGGTGATGACAAGATGGTAAGCCGTGGTCAAGAGGCTAGAGGGCCCTAACTGAAGCGGCTGGAATGAATTTCCCATGCACTTTACAGATAGCATTTGACCACCGTCACCGCAACTACCCGCCACCCCCACCCCCATCCCCCCTCTTTCTCTTGCTGACTAGATAACTAATATAACCCCTAAGCGAAATACGTAAGTTGTTGTATTCAGACTAGTGGGTCATATCAGGGCGATGACATTAACTCTATAGAATAAATATTACACTGAAATAACATTTTGCGTGTAATTGAGTACTACTAAAGTCAAATTAATTTCAAGGCCCCCCTCCCCCACCCCTCTCCCCTCAAGCTCCTGTCCCTTCAAGCCGTTAATAAAATTGTATTAAAAAAATCCAAACACATAAAAGAGGTTAAAAAGAACGCTATTTTGTTGTTGTTTTGTTTTGTTGCTGTTGTTGTTCTCTCTCTCTCTCTCTCTCTCTCTCTCTCTCTCTTCCCCCCCTCTCTCTCTCTCTCTCTCTCTCTCTCTCTCTCTCTCTCTCTCTCTCTCTCTCTCTCTCTCTCTCTCTCTCTCTCTCTCTCTCTCTCTCTCTCTCTCTCTCTCTCTCTCCTCTGTGTGGTGTGTGTGGTGTGGTGTGTTGTGTGTGTGTGTGTGTGTGTGTGTGTGTGTGTGTGTGTTGTTGTGTGTGTGTGGTGTGTGTGTGTGTGTGTGTGTGTGTGTGTTGTGTGTGTGGTGTGTGTGTTGGTGTGTGTGTGTGTGTGTGTGTGTGTGTGTGTGTGTGTGTGTGTGTGTGTGTGTGTGTGTGTGTGTGAATGATTTTTTTTTTTTAATCGTCAATGAAACATATTTTTTCCCCCACTGATCCAGCGGGGTACATGATGTTCACATCAACCAAGGTGTCAGTCGGTGGGTCACCACAGGGAGGGCTGGGGGCAGGAAACATTGTGAACAACCGCTGACTGGGGCCGAGAAGAAGTTACGGGTCTCGTGGGGTAGGTAGGCCCTTTGCTGGTGCATGTCTTTGGTATCTCCCTCACAGTCGGATCTCATGTCGAAACACGGAGTTGGGAGTGGCCTTTGTGTATCCCAATCTAAGTACCCTCAAGTCCGGTTTCTTACATAGCTGTGATACACACGTGAGAAAACGTAATGTTCCGTAGGAAAACTGACAAAGCATGTTTTGTCAGTTAGTATTCGAGAAGAGATGAAGACTTTTTTATTTTTAAAAAGATCAGGATTGTGATGTGACAAAACTGAACAAACACAATTTCGGAGGTACTTCGCGACACGTAAGTAGAGGAATGGAAATAACAGTTTGGGCTTTACTTTGTTAAAGAGCTGTAAAAACATCTGTGTATATCTCATGCGTTAGTGGCGTTAGTCTCGTTGTTACAGTGCGGCATTAGTCTCGTTGTTACAGTGTGCCGTTAGTCTCGTTGTTATGGTGTGGCGTTAGTCTCGTTGTTACGGTGTGTCGTTAGTCTCGTTGTTACAGTGTGTCGTTAGTCTCGTTGTTATGGTGTGGCGTTAGTCTCGTTGTTACGGTGTGGCGTTAATCTTGTTGTTACGGTGTGGCGTTAATCTTGTTACAGTGTGGCGTTAGTCTCGTTGTTACTGTGAGGCGTTAATCTCGTTGTTATGGTGTGGCGTTAATCTTGTTGTTACGGTATGGCGTTAATCTCGTTACGGTGTGGTGTTATTCTCGTTGTTACAGCGTGGCGTTAGTCTCGTGGTTAAGGTGTGGCGTTAGTCTTGTTGTTTCAGTGTGACGTTAGTCTCGTTGTTACTGTGAGGCGTTAATCTCGTTGTTACTGTGTGGCGTTAATCTTGTTGTTACGGCGTGGCGTTAATCTCGTTGTTACAATGTGGCGTTAATCTCGTTGATACGGTGTGGCGTTAATCTCGTTGTTACAATGTGGCGTTAATCTCGTTGTTACGGTGTGGCGTTAATCTTGTTGTTACGGTGTGGCGTTAATCTCGTTACGGTGTGGTGTTATTCTCGTTGTTACAGCGTGGCGTTAGTCTCGTGGTTAAGGTGTGGCGTTAGTCTTGTTGTTTCAGTGTGGCGTTAATCTCGTTGTTACTGTGTGGCGTTAATCTTGTTGTTACGGCGTGGCGTTAATCTCGTTGTTACAATGTGGCAATAAGTAAACTTTTCTCCTCAGATTCTGAAATAACAGAGACATGGCCACGAGAAAAATGACTAAGATGGGACTGACCCAGAAATGACTCAGCGAGGACTGACCCAGAGATGATTCAAAGAGGACCCAGAAAGCAATCGCGAATGACAGACAAAGAAGCGGGGAGACAGACAGACAAAGAACAGACAAAGAAGCGGGGAGACAGACAGACAAAGACACAGACAGGGGCAAAGATATAGAAAAACGGAGACAGAAAAACAGAGACAAAGCTGTAATTTGACATTTGTCTGCAGTGGGAGAATCACCACACCATCATCTTTGAGCTTACCACTCTGAGTGTTGGTCAGATGTGCGAAGGGAGAACAAACAGAGTCGTTGTCCAAGAGGAAAGAGATTTGGTGATTTAGAAAAAACTACTGTGCTATGGGCACGCAGCATTCTCTGTGATACTGACTAACTCATATTGCTCCATCGCTGGCACCTTGTTTTTCCGTCGTCTTCTGAGATCTGCTTCTTGGTGTGGTTTCAATGTACTTGAATATTGAAACACTTGCTTTGCGCATGCACCAAGCTCTGGTTAAAAAAAAAATTTAAAAAATAAGGAGAAGAAAAAAGGATTCAGAATGTTGATCTGCACCTGACAAACTCTGACATCAGTCACACTTATAGATTGTGTTTAAATACAATAACACTGTCATGGTATTTATCAAAAACTGTCTCGGGGAGATTCATTCGTTCAAGAATTATTATCGCTGTGCACTTGAAAACAACAGCAACAACAAACCAACAAGGGAACCAGTTACAAGGAAACCGATTGCTGAATAATTATGGCGATAATAGCAATACATGTAATACATGTCCCCCACAACAACTATAAGCAGTGCTGCCATTAGGCCAGCTGTACATCAGATAATGACGATGATGATCCTTCTTTTAATATTGTCCCATCATCATCATCTTTGCCGTTATCAATATTGTCCAAAACTACTTGAACACCTATGTATCGAAGTTGCATAAACCCTGGGCTTTTAACGTAAGATGAAGGCTTATCTACCAGGACGCTGAGGCCCAAGTGAAAATAGTCGATTTGCTATGTGAGAAAAACATCAGGGTCAGAAGCAGAATTAACTGTCATCTGGATGATACCACATCATGTCGATTCCCCACCCACAGGCGTGGCCACATACATTTGCGTCATAATCATGCGCGTGTAGAGCATTGCGCCAAACAGAGACTTACCGTACATATCTGCATTGTTACGGAGCTGAGCATTTTGAACAGAGGCGGTTTGTGTCTAACGTGCCCCGATCCGAGCAACCCTTTGACAGTGTTGAGCAGGAAAAAAAATTCCTTTTACAACCAAGAAGAATACCGGCAGATTTGATGTCTATCTTTGTTTTAGCAGATGAGTAGACTTGTATTGCTACACCTGCTTGCTGCTTCCTCGTCGTCCATTTGTCCGAGACAGCAGCTGTGGGGAACGAACGGTCTCATTTTCTTCACTGGCGTTCCAACACAAGGGGAGAAGCTGATTTATTATTATAAACTGTAGGACTTTTTTTCTCTCTCATATGTTTTATTGGAAAGACGTATAGTTTAACATGAAATTAAAACCAGGAAGAAAATACACAAGTAACTGAGTCTCATTTTCGCAATAAACTTTGTTGCGGCAAATATTTTGGCAAATATTCATATCCAGCCAAAGAATCAGAAATTTTCGCAGGTCTTTCAAGTCAGTTAGGATGTTGCATTTTTTTTAAAGTAGAGATCACGGACTCATTTTTTCCAGCAAGACTACATAATTATAGTTTATCTCTGTGTGTGTGTGTGTGTGTGTGTGTGTGTGTGTGTGTGTGTGTGTGTGTGTGTGTGTGTGTGTGGTGTGTGTGTGTGTGTGTGTGTGTGTGTGTGTGTGTGTGTGTGTGTGTGTGTGTGTGTGTGGTGTGTGTGTGTGTGTGTGTGTGTGTGTGTGTGTGTGTGTGTGTGTGTGTGTGTGTGTGTGTGTGTGTGTGTGTGTGTGTGTGTGTGTGTGTGTGTGATGTGTGTGTGTGTGTGTGTGTGTGTGTGTTGTTGGTGATGGGGGAGGGGTGTTTGCGCTTTAAAAATACTTTTATTATTATTATTAATTATCTGGAGTTGTTGGAACTCTGTCCTCCAAGTAGGTGATTGCATCCAACCATTTGTCACACTCCTTTGTTTCAAGATCGTGAGAAGCTTGGCGGGCGCAAGCGGACGAGTTCAATTGGTCAGCAGAAGACACAGCGTGACCCGTTGACCATGTTGAAGGCGTTTGTGATTAATGTACTGCTTATCTGGACATCGCTTCTCTCAGGCAAGTCATTTCGACACAGGTGGTAAATTGTGACGTCGGTTTGGTCATCAGAATCTGTGCTCGATATTGAATGTGTGTGTAAGATGATGATGTTGATGGTTAGCGGCAGTGGTGTGTGTGTGTGTGTGTGTGTGTGTGTGTGTGTGAGAGAGAGAGAGAGAGAGAGAGAGAGAGAGAGAGAGAGAGAGTGCGTGTGTGTGTGTGAGAGAGAGAGAGAGAGAGAGAGAGAGAGAGAGAGAGAGAGAGAGAGAGAGAGAGAGAGAGAGAGAGAGAGAGAGAGAGAGATGGTGTGTGAGTGCGTGCGTGCGTGCGTGCGTGCGTGCGTGTGCGTGTCCATCCTCGGTTTATTTTTCATTACGGAACATCAGGGTCGTTTAACCTAGAAACAAATTCTTTCCTTTTTGTCCTTATATAAACTCCAAAAAGTGTACGGCTCGTGTGTTATTTGTTTTGTTTACATAGCTTCTTTGTTCTCAGAATTATGCGAACATTTGTCGTGTTTGCTTCTCCCCTCGCCCTGATATAACCGTAAAATGGTTCACTGTGCGTAAAACACCAAGTTACTTACTATGCGTCTCCTCCCCCCCCCCCCCCCCCCCTACCACCACATCTCCGCTGTGTAGAGACCTCAGGATGTAGAGATCTCGGGATGTAGAGAGACCTCAGGTTGCAGCGACCGTAAAAAATTCAGGGTGCAGAGACCTCAGGGTGTAGAGATCGAAGAGACCTCAGGGTGTAGAGACCTCAGGGTGTAGAGACCTCATGATGTAGAGACCTCAGGGTGTAGAGACCTCATGATGTAGAGACCTCATGATGTAGAGACCTCATGATGTAGAGACCTCACGGTGTAGAGACCTCACGGTGTAGAGACCTCATGATGTAGAGACCTCAGGGTGTAGAGACCTCATGATGTAGAGACCTCAGGGTGTAGAGACCTCATGATGTAGAGACCTCAGGGTGTAGAGACCTCATGATGTAGAGACCTCAGGGTGTAGAGACCTCAGGGTGTAGAGACCTCATGATGTAGAGACCTCACGGTGTAGAGACCTCATGATGTAGAGACCTCAGGGTGTAGAGACCTCATGATGTAGAGACCTCATGATGTAGAGACCTCATGATGTAGAGACCTCAGGGTGTAGAGACCTCATGATGTAGAGACCTCAGGGTGTAGAGACCTCATGATGTAGAGACCTCAGGGTGTAGAGACCTCATGATGTAGAGACCTCAGGGTGTAGAGACCTCATGTAGAGATCGTAGAGACCTCAGGGTGTAGAGACCTCAGGGTGTAGAGACTCATGATGTAGAGACCTAGGGTGTAGAGACCTCAGGGTGTAGAGACACTCATGATGTAGAGACCTCAGGGTGTAGAGACCTCATGATGTAGAGACCTCAGGGTGTAGAGACCTCATGATGTAGAGACCTCAGGGTGTAGAGACCTCATGATGTAGAGACCTCAGGGTGTAGAGACCTCAGTGTGTAGAGACCTCAGGGTGTAGAGACCTCACGGTGTAGAGACCTCGTGATTAGCAGACACATCAGGGTGTAGAGACCTCAGTGTAGAGACCTCGGGGTGTAGAGACCTCATGATGTAGAGACCTCAGGGTGTAGAGAGCCTCATGATGTAGAGACCTCAGGGTGTAGAGATCGCATGATGTAGAGACCTCAGGGTGTAGAGACCTCATGATGTAGAGACCTCATGATGTAGAGACCTCGGGGTGTAGAGACCGCATGATGTAGAGACCTCGGTGTATAGAGACCTCATGATGTAGAGACCTCAGGGTGTAGAAACCTCAGGATGTAGAGACCTCAGGGTGTAGAGATCGAAGAGACATTAGGGTGTAGAGACCTCGTGATGTAGACACATCAGGGTGTAGAGACCTCATGATGTAGAGACCTCTTGATGTAGAGACCTCATGATGTAGAAACCTCAGGATGTAGAGACCTCAGAGTGTAGAGATCGAAGAGACATTAGGGTGTAGAGACCTCGTGATGTAGACACATCAGGGTGTAGAGACCTCACGGTGTAGAGACCTCATGATGTAGAGACCTCTTGATGTAGAGACCTCTTGATGTAGAGACCTCTTGATGTAGAGACCTCAGGGTGTAGAGACCTCATGATGTAGACTTCAGGGTGTAGAGACCTCATGATGTAGAGACCTCAGGGTGTAAAGACCTCATGATGTAGAAACCTCATGGTGTAGAGACCCCAGGATGTAGAGACCTCAGGGTGTAGAGACCTCTTGATGTAGAGACCTCTTGATGTACAGACCTCAGTGTGTAGAGACCTCTTGATGTAGAGACCTCTTGATGTAGAGACCTCTGATGTAGAGACCTCAGGGTGTAGAGACCTCATGATGTAGAGACCTCATGATGTAGAGACCTCACGGTGTAGAGACCTCATGAATGTAGAGACCTCAGGGTGTAAGACCTCATGATGTAAAGACCTCATGGTGTAGAGACCTCATGATGTAGAGACTTCAGGGTGTAGAGACCTCATGATGTAGAGACCTCATGATGTAGAGACCTCAGGGTGTAGAGACCTCATGATGTAGAGACCTCAAGATGTAGAGACCTCAGGGTGTAGAGACCTCATGATGTAGAGACCTCAGGGTGTAGAGACCTTATGATGTAGAGACCTCATGATGTAGAGACCTCACGGTGTAGAGACCTCAGAGTGTAGAGACCTCATGATGTAGAGACCTCATGATGTAGAGACCTCAGGGTGTAGAGACCTCATGATGTAGAGACCTCAGGGTGTAGAGACCTCATGATGTAGAGACCTCACGGTGTAGAGACCTCATGATGTAGAGACATCAGGGTGTAGAGTCTTCACGGTGTATAGACCTCACGGTGTCCTCAGGGTGTAGATAACTCAGGGTGTAAACCAAACTCCAAGGACTGGTTTACGACATCCTTCCTTCAACCACTGCCGTATTTAGTTACGCCATAGAGTCCAGAAAACTGTTAGCTGTTTCTTGTTGGTGCTCAAACAGTAGTAAGTTTGTTACAAACAACTCAAATTATCAGACGTTTGTTTTATAACTGACCAGCTCAAATAAAACCAAAATCATTTGAATCGAGACGGAACTCTTTTTTTCTTCTTCTTCTTATTTTACCCTGGGTGGATGCTCTTCTTGCTTACGTGCGTGCTTGGGCACTAAGTTGCTTCTACAGACATATTAGTACCCAAACCTATTGGAGGGAGCTATGTGAGAGTCGAGGTGGCTGTCCTGGGCTGTCCGTCCTAACGAGGCTTATGGTTTCCGTGGACGTAAAGCAATATTGAACCATGCTCACGCATTAGTCTCAGCTTGTCCCTAATATGTCAACCGACATCCGAGGACATTAAAAAACACCGGAATCTGGCAGAGTTTGGAGGAAGGTGCCGGAACGCGATGCTCGGAGTGTGGGTGTAGACAACTCAGGGTGTACAGGCGTCGTTTGGATATTGTTGTCCGCGTGGAATTTTGGCAAGAAGTTGCTGTTGGCGAAAAAACAAAAACAAAAAAGCAATTCTAAATCGCCGATCGATTAGTGAAAATCGGGTTTGGATCCAGTTCAAAGAAAGTACCAAAATTGACGTGTGTGAAAATTGAACAACTCGGACCTCTACGTCACACTGAACACAACAAACAAACAAACAAACAAACAAACAAACAACAACAACAACAACAAAAACAACAACAAAAGAAAACAAACAGACAAAAATCGACGATTTTTCGGCTCCTCCTGTGGCGGACTGAGCGAGCTGTCAAGTCCAGGTCAGTTTTAAACGATTGTTCATATTTACGTCTGCCTTTTTGTTTGCAGAAGGCTGGGGCGACGATTCAATTCTACAGATAAAAAGCGCCTTGGTATGATGCCTACCTGACGTGTCAGAACGGTAACATGTCTTTGCCTGTTCCCAAGGCAACCAGTTTTAGCGACCTTAACTTACTGTTGCCTGCTGATGGGTCAATGTCATGGGTTGGAGGTCGCCACGTCCACACAGCGTGGAGATGGACAGGTAACTGAAACTCGAAAAGGGGCGTTCACAAACGTCATTACGTCCTGTGGGTGTCAAATACTTCTGTCAAAGTTTGACTCAAACCCTCTCGCTTTTGCTCTCGCATTCTCTGCGCCTCTGCGCCTCTGTGTGTGTGTGTGTGTGTGTGTGTGTGTGGTGATGTGTGTGTGTGTGTGTGTGTGTGTGTGTGGTGTGTGTGTGTGGTGTTGTGTTGTGTGTGTGTGTGTGTGTGTGTGTGTGTGTGTGTGTGTGTGTGTGTGTGTGTGTGTGTGTGTGTGTGTGTGTGTGTGTGTGTGTGTGTGTGTGTGTGTGTGTGTGTGTGTGTGTGTGTGTGTGTGTGTGTGTGTGTGGTGTGTGTGTGTGTGTGTGTGTGTGTGTGTGTGTGTGTGTGTGTGTGTGTGTGTGTGTGTGTGTGTGTGTGTGTGTGTGTGTGTGTGTGTGTGTGTGTGTGTGTGTGTGTGTGTGTGTGTGTGTGTGTGTGTGTGTGTGTGTGTGTGTGTGTGTGTGTGTGTGTGTGTGTGTGTGTGTGTGTGTGTGGTGTGTGTGTGTGTGTGTGTGTGTGTGTGTGTGTGTGTGTGTGTGTGTGTGTGTGTGTGTGTGTGTGTGTGTGTGTGTGTGTGTGTGTGTGTGTGTGTGTGTGGTGTGTGTGTGTGGTGTGTGTGTGTGTGTGTGTGTGTGTGGTGTGGTGTGTGTGTGTGTGTGTGTGTGTGTGTGTGTGTGTGTGTGTGTGTGTGTGTGTGTGTGTGTGTGTGTGTGTTCGTGTGCGCGCGCGCGTGTGTCGATTGCATTTGTGTGCATATGTGTGTGGCGTATGTGTGTGCGTGTGTGTGTACGCGTGGTGTGGTGTATGTGTGTGCGTGTGTATGTGTGTGCACGTGTGCTTGTATGTGTGAGTGTCTGTGCACGTATTTATATTCTGTTGTTGTTGTTTGTTGTTGTTGTTATTGTTGTTGCTGTTGTGTGTGTGTGTGTGTGTGTGTGTGTGTGTGTGTGTGTGTGTGTGTGGTGTGTGTGTGTGTGTGTGTGTGTGTGTCTGTGTGTGTGTGTGTGTAACTGATAGGTCTGTCATTTCTACCAATCATCAGATGATAACTGCGGGGTACAGCGAAGTGAAGGCTGCACAGTACTCGGTCAGCACTCCGCGGATAGGCAACTAACCATCGAAGATCCGTTTGAGTGTTTAATAGCCTGTGATACTGCGTATGTGGCTATGCAGGTAAACATTGTGTGTGCGCGCGTGCGTTCCATGCGTGTGTGTGTGTGTGTGTGTGTGTGTGTGTGTGTGTGTGTGTGTGTGTGTGTGTGTGTGTGTGTGTGTGTGTGTGGTGTGTGTGTGCGTGTGCGGTTGGTGTGGTGTGTCGTCGTGCTGCGCGCGCGCTGGTGGTGTGTGTGTGTGTGTGTGTGTGTGTGTGTGTGTGTGTGTGTGTGTGTGTGTGTGTGTGTGT
>JABMCL010001117.1:32500-57500 GCA_018857735.1 Alviniconcha marisindica
TCGAAGCCCACCAAGTGAAGCTTTGTATTCGTTGCCGAGGCCATAACTCGTGTCAAAAACCACATCGACTTGGCCGCAGTCAAAACGTGTTTCGATTTCGGCAATGAAACGTGATTACTTGGAAACGTTTTTGTTTCTGTTTTTCATATTGGCGTTCAGTGTTTCTCTATAGCGTAATTCATTGAAACACAGAAGGATGAATATGGTCCAGTCCGAGCCGAGTACATGTAAATAGATCGGATAATAACAGGTTTACTCTCCACTGACGTTGGTTGTTGCCTCTTGTCCGCTTGTTTTGACGCATCCATGCTCAGGGGTATGTACGGATATGTCAATGTTCTGCTTCACTGTTGTCGTTAGTAATAATAGGCACTTTAAACAAAAATTCAGAAGCAGCCGGAGACACCAGATTCACGCCGTCAGAGCTGGAACAGCCTGAGTATTGCCTGACGTCTTCACCGCCCAGTACATCTTCGCCGCCCAGTACGTCTTCACCCTCCAGTACGTCTTCACCCCCCAGTACGTCTTCACCGCCCAGTAGGTCTTCACCCCCCAGTACGTCTTCACCGCCCAGTACATCTTCACTCCCCAGTACGTCTTCACCCCCCAGGACGTCTTCACCCTCCAGTACGTCTTCACTCAGTACATCTTCATCGCCCAGTACGTCTTCAACCTCCAGTACGTATTTACCCCACAGTACGTCTTCACCCCCCAGTACGTCTTCACCCTCCAGTACGTCTTCACCCCCCAGTATGTCTTCACCCACCAGGAACAGTACGTCTCCTCTGACAGCAGTCACCCAGCAATCCACCGCCACACCTTCCAGGGAACCACATTCCTCCACTTCCTCACTGCCACCAACTTCACTGCAGACGATAAGACGTTCAGAGACTACAACACCTAGCTCATCATTTTCACTTACGTCTTCATCGCCTCTGACAGACAGTTCGTTTTCTTCGACACGAGTCAGACAGAAAACCACCACCACGCCTTTCAGGGAATCGCACCCCTCCTCTTCCTCACTGCAGACGACAAGACCTCCAGATACTGTAACACCTAGCTCGCCGTTTACAGTTGTGTCTTCATCGCCTTGGACACACGTCTCGTTGACGAGTACGATGTCTTCCCGTACATCAACGCTAAGTCACTTACCAGAGACCAGTCAGAATTCTGCCAGTTTCGAACCAACATCTTCCACTTGGGCGACTTCCACGACCACACGGAAGCTCACAACCAGCTCCACTACCATAAAACTTGAGTCTGAATCGCACACAGCTTCCGATTCTGGAGAGAACACATCCAGCACACCTCCCATCACAGATACTACGAAAAGTACAAAACATTCCTGGCACAACGATCCCACCACTGGCTTGGTGGCGGAGACGTCGACGTCTGGGCCCACGGTGGCGGAACTGAACTCTGTGACGTATGATTACACCAGGACAACGAGGCCTCCCACATTCACTGGCGGGGACACGCCGCCTGACGATCTGATGCGTAAGTCTCTTGTGAAGGTAGTCCTTTTTGGTGTGTGTGTATGTATGTGTGTGTGTGTGTGCGTGCGTGCGTGCGTGCGCCGTGCGTGCGTGCGTGCTGTGCTGTGCTGTGCTGTGCTGTGCTGTGTGTGTGTGTGTGTGTGTGTGTGTGTGTGTGTGTGTGTGTGTGTGTGTGTGTGTGTGTGTGTGTGTGTGTGTGTGTGTGTGCTATTTTTCGGTGTAATCCCCTTTTTTCACTTATCCGGTTTCAGTTGTGGCGTGTTCAATTACTCGAGTGCTTGGAAGAATGTTGGCATGGCAGTCTAGCATTCCTTTTAACCTTTTATGTGTTTGGATCTTGTTTTAGAACGCTGGCAGTTATCATTGTTTTGTTGTTGTTGTTGTGGGTTTTTGTGTGTGGGTTTGTTTGTTTTTGGTTTGTTTTTTCGGTTGTTGTTTTTTGTTTTTGTGTTTTTTTTGGGGGGGGGAGGGGGGGGGGTTGAGTGGGGAGGTCTCCTATTATTTAAATTAACTGGAAAAAAATTCCATCAGAAAAAGAAGAAAGGCAAAAATGTGCACAAAACACATGACATAATTATGCCGTCTACTCTCTTTTATCCCTTTGTTGTACTGTTATTCACAGCATACAAATGAAGGGGGACAAGTGATCGTACAATATTTATTTGACTGAAATATTTGTGTGTTTTTTGTTGAGCCAGTTTCGAGATCCAGGACTATGTCCGGTTTTGAATAAAAATTGGTTCTGTCTTATGCCTGTGCACACCTGTGTTTCCGAGTGTGCCTGAAATGTAAGGTATATATGCCACTGGGGGGCATCCTTTTTTGAGGATGTACCTCTGGTGGAGTTTATGAACCTTGTATTTACATGCATGCCATGTGAGAGCTACCGAAGGCAACTCAGGTATTTTTTGTTGTGCTTGTGTGACGTCTTTCGAGCGCGAATTAACTCCCTTGTGCGTTGATTCATTTGACTGGTTCAGAGAGGAAGCATTACTGGTGTCAAAATCATCGTCGCCATTATCATCACCACCAGGTATTCCAGTTACTACAACAGCCGCTACCCCTGAAGGGGATGCAAACCGAACAGTTAAACAGCACGGGCCTAGTGGACAGGAATGAAACAGAAAATGTACGCGCAGCAGTTTTTCATTCGGTCTTACGTCCTGTTTGATTAAAACCAACCCTTTGAAAGTCGCGAGAACACGACCGTGATTGCTGCCATTGTGTGCTGAACAGTCTGTGTCAGCGACGTCACAAACAAGCCCGGTATGCATGGTAAGCCCGGTATGCATGGTAAGCCCGGCATGCATGGTAAGCCTGGTAAGCCCGGCATGCATGGTAAGCCCGGCATGCATGGTAAGCCTGGTAAGCCCGGCATGCATGGTAAGCCTGGTAAGCCCGGCATGCATGGTAAGCCCGGTATGCATGGTAAGCCTGGTAAGCCCGGCATGCATGGTAAGCCCGGCATGCATGGTAAGCCTGGTAAGCCCGGCATGCATGGTAAGCCCGGCATGCATGGTAAGCCTGGACCCGGCATGCATGGTAACCTGGTAAGCCCGGCATGCATGGTAAGCCCGGTATGCATGGTAAGCCTGGTAAGCCCGGCATGCATGGTAAGCCCGGCATGCATGGTAAGCCTGGTAAGCCCGGCATGCATGGTAAGCCCGGCATGCATGGTAAGCCTGGTAAGCCCGGCATGCATGGTAAGCCTGGTAAGCCCGGCATGCATGGTAAGCCCGGTATGCATGGTAAGCCTGGTAAGCCCGGCATGCATGGTAAGCCCGGCATGCATGGTAAGCCCGGGGCATGCATGGTAAGCCCGGCATGCATGGTAAGCCGGTAAGCCCGGCATGCATGGTAAGCCCGGCATGCATGGTAAGCCCGGCATGCATGGTAAGCCTGGTAAGCCCGGTATGCATGGTAAGCCTGGTATGCATGGTAAGCCCGGCATGCATGGTAAGCCGGTGGTAAGCCCGGCATGCATGGTAAGCCGTGCCGGCATGCATGGTAAGCCCGGCATGCATGGTAAGCCGGTGGTAAGCCCCGGGATGCATGGTAAAATCTGAGCCCGGCCCTGCATGGTAAGCCGGCATGCATGGTAAGCCCGGCATGCCATGGTAAGTGCATGGTAAGCCTGGTGCCATGCATGGTAAGCCCGGCATGCATGGTAAGCCGCATGCATGGTAAGCCCGGCATGCATGGTAGCTTAACCGCATGCATGGTAAGCCCGGCATGCATGGTAAGCCTGGTAAGCCCGGCATGCATGGTAAGCCCGCATGCATGGTAAGCCCGGCATGCATGGTAAGCCCTGCATGGTAAGCCCGGTATGCATGGTAAGCCTGGTAAGCCGGCTGCATGGTAAGCCCGGCATGCATGGTAAGGCCTGGTAAGCCCGGCATGCGTGGTAAGCCCGGCAGCATGGTAACCGATGCCTGGTAAGCCCGGCATGCATGGTAAGCCCGGGCGTGCATGGTAAGCCCGGTGCATGGTAAGCCCCGGCATGCATGGTAAGCCCGGCATGCATGGTAAGCCTGGTAAGCCCGGCATGCATGGTAAGCCCGGCATGCATGGTAAGGCATGCATGGTAAGCCCGGCATGCATGGTAAGCCTGGTAAACCCGGCATGCCTGGTAAGCCCGGCATGCATGGTAAGCCCGGCATGCATGGTAAGCCCATGATGTAAGCCCGGCATGCATGGTAAAAGCCCGGCATGCATGGTAAGCCTGGTAAGCCCGGCATGCATGGTAAGCCCGGCATGCATGGTAAGCCTGGTAAGCCCGGTATGCATGGTAAGCCCGGCATGCATGGTAAGCCCGGCATGCATGGTAAGCCTGGTAAGCCCGGCATGCATGGTAAGCCCGGCATGCATGGTAAGCCTGGTAAGCCCGGCATGCATGGTAAGCCCGGCATGCATGGTAAGCCCGGCATGCATGGTAAGCCTGGTAAGCCCGGCATGCATGGTAAGCCCGGGCATGACTGGTAAGCCCGGCATGCATGGTAAGCCTGGTAAGCCCGGCATGCATGGTAAGCCCGGCATGCATGGTAAGCCTGGTAAGCCCGATGCATGGTAAGCCCGGCATGCATGGTAAGCCCGGCATGCATGGTAAATGCATGGTAAGCCCGGCATGCATGGTAAGCCCGGCATGCATGGTAAGCCCGGCATGCATGGTAAGCCTGGTAAGCCCGGCATGCATGGTAAGCCCGGCATGCATGGTAAGCCGTATGCATGTAAGCCCGGCATGCATGGTAACCTGGTAAGCCCGGCATGCATGGTAAGCCCGGCATGCATGGTAAGCCTGGTAAGCCCGGCTTAGTGCATGGTAAAGCCCGGGAGTATGCATGGTAAGCCCGGCATGCATGGTAAGCCTAGTAAAGCCCGGCATGCATGGTAAGCCCGGCATGCATGGTAAGCCCGGCATGCATGGTAAGCCCGGTATGCATGGTAAGCCCGGCAAGCATCGTAAGACTGGTAAGCCCGGCATGCATGTTAAGCCTGGCATGTATGGTAAAAGTATCAAATACGTCACGAACCAACATTTATCTGTTCAGCATTGGTTAAGAGAGAACCAAAATGGCTGCGCCCCGAGGAGCTTTGAGTGGAAGCAAAAGGTTACTTCTTTTTTGTATGGTATTGTGCCAGAGCTCAGGAGCTGTGTGGAAGTCGAGGTGGTCGTCTTGGGCTCCCCGTCCCTAATAGGCTTGATGGTGTTTGTGGACGTAAAGCGACGTTGAACTTTAAGTGTAAATATTGATACAACAACCAAATGAAGCACGCAGATTGAAATACTTGCACAATTTCTACATTTTCGGGCCATCTTGCAGCTTCAGTTCGATTCCCCTTTTGAAAGTCTGCTTAATCGTCTTGTTGTCGTGTTGCAGCTGTGTACATCATAGCCGGCATCCTGTCCGGAATGCTCATCGTCATTGGCGGCATCATCTTCGGCGTCTTCCGGTACAGATCGGGGAGGTGAGTAGCTAGCCCTATGGCCGTCCGGCGGGAGCTCCACACACTAGGCACGCTGTTCTCTCTCGGCTCACAGTGATCAGTTAATCACCTGACTGCAACAACGCTCAGCGGAACGATCAGGTTTACTCATCACTGGATCCTAAAAATATTTTTTTAAAGAAGAAGAAAAAGAGCACACGCACACAAAGGTGCTTAAAGAAAAAAGGATATTCACACACACACACACACACACACACACACACACCACACACACACACACACACACACACACACACTCTCAACACACACACACACACACACACACACACACCACACACAAACACACACACCACACACACACACACACACACACCACACACACACACACACACACACACACACACACACACACACACACACACACACACACACACACACACACACACACACACTGACGTGGACAGCAATGCGCCAGATTGCTGTAGCGACATGCAACAATAATGTCGGATACGTGTGGTAACATCCGTCAATGTAGCAGGAGAACGCGTGATAGTGTGTCCAGGAAGTTTTAGAGCGTCGTTTTTAGTTTCAAAGCGTATAGATGGGGATGCAATGCCCCCTACTCTGCGCGGTCTTACATTTGACGGATAGGCCTAATATACTTGTATACAACGACACGCGCATCTCAAAAAGTTTTCTTCATGTGTTCTGTTTCGTTAAGTCCGTTCGACTTTGACGAGCAATTAAGAAGTAAAATAGCACGTAAAAAAGTGCAGGTGGCAAGTTACAGCCAAACGCGCATTCACCCTACGTAAGTGGCTTTGCATGAACTGACGTGATATGGTGCATGGTTGTATGATGTACACAAAACGCGCCGATATGGCAGCAGCTGCTTTTGAGTGGCACCAGCCATGTAAATACCAAACGGTGCTGCAATGAATTACACCACTTGGGTGGATATTCAAAGCGCGGTGTAAAAGGCTAGTCACTCATTTAGAGTCACATGCAACAAGAGCGCAGTAAGTCTGCTCGAGAGCGGAGAATAGCGCTACATAAAAGCGATCAACAACAGCTGTTGTCGCGGACCTGTTTCTTCATTACCTGGAGAGAGAGAGAGAGAGAGGAGAGAGAGAGAGAGAGAGAGAGAGAGAGAGAGAGAGAGAGAGAGGAACAAGAAGCTTCAATAGTTTTCTTTAGTCGGCCTGTGTTGAAGACCGACCTCTCATTGATGACCTCTCGTCCCCCTCTGACTGACAGGTGAGCTGCCGTAGTAATGTCACCAAAGCACAGTGCTCGTGCCGTTTTCGAAAACAATGAATGAGTGAACAACTGCAGGTGACAAAATAGAACAGATCTAGGGAAATGTACTCACCTATACCTATACGACGAAATACAAGGAACAATTAACACAAGCGCTTTCGACAACAAGCCTTCGTCAGGTGTAAGAAGATAGGTAAATAATAATAAACATAACATAATAATAAAAAATAATGTGCTTCCTTCTTTTTTATCATTATCTATCTACCTTCTTACACCTGACGAAGAGTTGTTGTCGAAAGCGCATGTGTTTAATTGTTCCTTGTATTTCCTCGTGTCGTAGGTGAGTACATATCCCTAGATCTGTTCTGTTTCGAAAACAAAGATCACTAAGCGCCTTAATCACGTCTGTGCAGTTGGAAGCGCGAGTTCCAGCACAGGTTGTGTTGTTTATTCCGCTTGTCTGCGTGAGTGGAACAATATCGTGTGGGCGATTCAGGCAGGGTTGTTAACTCCCTTGACTTTTGCACGGCATCGCTTAAGTCCCTTGGCTGCTTTTACTTCCGGTGTGTACTTTCTTCACAATCACAATGGAAGGCTGTGACAGTGAATTTGTGAATTTTACACTGCCAACTTTAAAGGCATTTTCGGAGGCCCGTAGTCAGAATGTGTCTGGCAATAAACAACAACTTGTTGCTCATGCTATAGGATGCCGCAAAACGCATTTTTTCTCTACGAACTCGCGATCTTCTGGTCAGCCAAAAAACGACGCAAAGACACTTTTTTTCCACCCTCCATCCCCTTTCCACGGTAATTTTTGCAACTGCAACAGTATTGGCATTGGTATTGCTTCGCGATTCTAGGTTCAACGTCCACTGTTATACACAGCGTGAAGCAACGCCTACTCAGAAATCGGCCCGGAAGTGCGCTGCGACCTCTCGCGACTTCTTGCGCGGTGTGTCAGTCTGGGCCACAGCTCGCTCCGCTGCACTGAACAGCTCAACACTCGCTCAACACATAACAAACACCCCTGCCCGGCTTTCGCAATGACACACAGCAGTGAAAAAAGGCATTGAGAAACGGGCGACCTTTTTACACACAGCTGTTCTCCAGTAGTGCACGTTCACCGTTTCCCTATTCTTGTTGTATGATCGACACTGCACAAGTCACAACTTTTTGGATTTTACTCAAGATCAGCTAAAGAGCTGCTCATTTCAGCAAGAACTGAGCAAGAAAGTGTTAATGATATAAATGTGTGTGCGCGTGCGTGCGTGCGTGCGTGCGTATAAAAGAAGAAGAGAATATGTCATGATAAGTTGTTTCTCATTTCAGCAAGAACTGAGCAAGAAAATGTTAATGATATAGATGTGTGTGTCTGTGGCGGGGAGGGGGGTGCGTGCGTGCTTGCGTGCGTGCGTATAAGAAAAGAAAAGAATATGTCAACAGCTGCTTCTGTGTTTAATCGTGACTAAAGGTACAGTAATCCCACCCCCACCCCCCACCCCTTCAAACGAACAAGCAAACAAACAAGTAACCAGAAGATGCACGGCACAAGGTGTACCTGCGCAGTGCACCCAACAACAGCCACCTATTTGCTACTTCAGTTGCTCCAAACAACTGCAGTCTTCTGAGTGACAGATCCGAGTGCACAAAGTTCAGCACTGACACATGCACTCGTGGCAAACCGTCGTAAGTCGGCCTCTATATCTTTGTGGCTTAGTGGGAAGGATTGTGATCGCCACTGTAGAAGCCAGAACACTGGCAGGAGTTGTGAAAAGGACATCGTCCGTACGCTCCTAAAGCTGGGACAGCACTGACTGGTCTCTGTGGCCTTGTGAAAAGGACAGCGGTCTTTGGAAACTGGGAACGCATTTGCTGGTCGTTATGGCCTTGTTAACTGGTCGGCTGGTCGTTAGCCGGGTGTTTTGGTATATTTGGCTGATCATTATGGCGCAGTTTGCTGGATGGCTGGCCTAGTTGGCAGGCCCTTATGGCCTAGTTGGCTGGTTGTCATGGCCTAGTCTGCGGGTCGTTATGGCCTAGTAGGCTGGTTGTCATGGCCTAGTTGGCTGGTCCTTATGGCTTAGTGGGATAGTCGTTATGGCCTAGTTGGCTGGTCCTTATGGCCTAGTGGGCTGGTCGTTATGGCCTAGTTGGCTGGTCGATATGGCCTAATTGGCTGGTCGTTGGGACCTAATTCACTGGTCGTCGGGGTCTAGTTGGCTGGTTACTGTTATGGCCTAATTGTTTAGTCGTTATGGCCTTGTTAGCTAGTCGTTGTGGCCTAGTGGCTAGACATCGCTTGCTCCATTTGCCTAGATTTAGTTTTGCGGTCATGCAATATGGACATCTTCACAGCCAAGCTGAATAGACGCAGCTAAGATCGAAACAACAGCCATAGTAGTGAGTAGGAATGGAGCCTGCCCATTAATGTATTTGTCCTCATCAATTTGATCATAAAACAATAACATTTTACGTCACAACTTTGGCCGACAGCCACCCTGTTCACATTCTTTCAGGTCATTGCTGAAGAACAGGTTCTGAAGAATCAGCACTAGAAAATATATATTGGTTTCTTGGAGCAAGTGGAAGACGGTAAACTAATTACAGCAGTCATTGGTGCTTTGGAGTGTGTGGTGAAGGGGGGGAGGGGGGGGCGAGGGGGGGGGGGCGGTAGCGATAGTGAAGACACAAGGAGCGTCCTCCACCCATGTGCAGGGTACATTACCAGTTAAAAAACAGCGTGACCTGACACAATTTGCACTCTTACATAATAATGACAGCGCGGAATACAATAGCAATCTCCGAAGACTGACGCAACCACAAGGACACGCAGTCAGCTGCAAGGGGTCACCTCAGAAGAAGAAGGGGAGAAAAAAAACATAGAATATCGTACGCACACACACTGTTATGGCCTAATTGTTTAGTCGTTATGGCCTTGTTAGCTAGTCGTTGTGGCCACACACACACAAACACACACCACACCGCAACACACACACACGCGCGCGCACCACACCGCAACACACACACACACACATACACAGACACATACACACACGCACCACACCGCAACACACACACACACACACACACACACGCACCACACCGCTACACACACACACAAACACACACACACACGTCGTCATGGTTGGTGGGTTCATGTCAGTAGGCTGTTAGGGTGAACTCACAACGACTCCATAAAATATATGGTACGGTAGCGACAGGAGGTGCTCCGTTTGGCATGTGGCTGTCGCCGACTTTCTGTTTCAATAAAACAGCCGCCCGCTTTCTTTCTGAAACTCGTTTCGTTATCATTTTACACACTAAACACAGGTTTGTGAGCAAACTGCACAGGTACGAGACAGTAGCTAGTTTCGTTGCTCTGTGTGTGCCGCTTGGCCGCTAAAACTAAAACAGAGAAACAGCCTCCCACCCCCCACCCCACCCCCACCCCCCCCACCCCACCCCACACACACACCGAACCTAATATTGCTCAAAACAAATGTCTTTCCCCCCTTCTCTCCCTGTCTTTTTCTTCTTTTTCTTTGTGTGTGTGTGTGTGTGTGTGTGTGTGTGTGTGTGTGTGTGTGTGTGTGTGTGTGTGTGTGTGTGTGTGTGTGTGTGTGAGAAAGAGAGACAGACAGACAGACAGGCAGACAGGCAGGCAGGCAGGCTGGCACAAAGACTTTGAAGAACACAGCAGTAAAAGACGCTGTTACGTCAAGGCAGATTGCAGTATAAATGCCGCCAAGGTCAGTGATCGGGTAGGTCGGGTACCGCGATTTAGTTACGAGTGTCTTTCTTCGGGGCAGATGGTTGTTTTTTAACACCCAGTCAGCCATGGAAGTTATATCTTTCAGGCATGTTCAGTTAACCAGCTGTCAACAATATTCAGCCCCTATTAACCACCGTTCGCAGACACTGTGGACTATTCCTCTCCGTCTCAGGCACACGGAAGTCTCCACCCTAGTGTGATAGACGAAGAAAAAGGCAATGATGATGAAGGAGATAGAGAAAAAGAGGAGAAGAAGAAATGATGAAGTAAGAAAACGAAGAAGAAGCAAAAGGAGAAGGAAGAGGAGGACAGTAAGTATAAAATACAAAAGAGAGTGGACGCACCGCTTCTGTTTCTATGTCTAGTGAGTCATACTCTCTGCCTACCAGCAAGATCAGCCAGATTGTACAGTTTATCTCAGTCTGTATCTGTGTGTGTGTGGGGGGGGGGGGGGGGGGGGGGCGGCATATGGCGCCTCGCGTCAGGTTCCAAACGCACTCCAATGTCGAAGAAAAAGCGGTTATCCTATGGCAATGATCATCTAATACAAACTTCCACCAAGCAAAACAATCAAGACGAAAAACAAGATATGAATGGTAGCACACACGCACACGAGAGTAGATGGGTGGGGCAGGGGAGGGGATACTCGTCAAACACGCCATGACAATCATCGACTAACATTGCATTGTCCACTTTGCAGGCGTTTCGCCCAGCTCGAGGACCACGAACAGTCGAACAGCTCGCGTGCGGACACGTTGGGAACACAGTCAGGGGACACTGTGGACGCCTACCGCAGCATTGAGCAAGACCCTCAGTTCAGATTTGTGGAACACGCCTAGTGGCCTCACCTCTGAGAGAGAGAGAGAGAGAGGTCCTGATCAGGACACGCTTCAGCAGAGCTCGGGTTCTGTGTGAACACAGAAGTAAACCTGGGTTCTCACGTCCCCTCCAAACTCCAAGCACTGGTTTACGACAACCTTCCTTCAACCACTGCCGTATTTAGTTACAAACAACTCAAATTATATCAGACGTTTGTTTTATAACTGACCATGTTGCTTACACCAGCTCAGATAAAACCAAAATAGTTTGAATCGGGACGGAACTCTTTTTTTTACCCGGGGTGGATGCGCCTCATGTTTACGTGCGTGCTTGGGCGCTAGGTTGCTTCTACAGTCATGTTAGTACCCAAACCATTTGGAAGGGCGCTGACCGCGTCGGTGGACTGCTCCGCGGAGATAAAGAGTGCCCCTTCAGTGGCGTAACCAAATCTGGCAGAGTTTGGAGGAAGGTGCCGGAAAGCGATGCTCACTCCCAACTTCATCTCCCGTCCCTAATACATCGCACGGTTCCTGTGTAAAGCATCATCGATTCAAACGCTTCAAAACACAACCAGTGGCCTCACGTTTTCACACACACACACACACACACACACACAGCTTATATAATACACGCGCAGCTAACACCGCTGTGCACGCAGGCACCCGAACGGGAACTTTCGATCGAACGCCAGCCACGGTTCAATGGATTGAATCTCATCCTTAGTGTGAAGGCGACCACCAACCAGTGTTCTTGTCAAATTGGTCTTTTTTTGTCAGTAAGCACACAATACGGAATACTTTAACTGTGGGGGTATTTAATGATCACTTTTTGTCTCTAGAAAAAAGAAGAAAAAAAATGTTCTAAAATGCTTGACAGGGAGGATGAGCTCGCTGTGCCAATGTTCTGATGAACTGAGAATTTTCTGGACAAAAAGGCACATCATGAACTATTTCTGCACAAAAAGGCATGACACTTTCAACATCGCTGAAATTACAGTTTATGAAATTAGTAAATGTGTATCCAGTGTTGGCAGAATTATGCTTGGTGGATGATCATTATGCTTTCTTTACCATGCATAGTTCAACACTAATGTGTGCTTATAATGTGTGTATCAAACACAACCGTTTTCGTTCAAACTTGAAAGCTGCAAAAGTAATTCCTCTTCCACAAGGCCAGAGATTTACTCACATCAATAATTATTTTCCAATTTTTGTTTTGTCTTCGTTGTCAGGCCCCTTAGAGAAAATGCTCAAGCACCTGCTCAAATATCTTGAAAGATTCAACCTAATCCATACACATCAGTCAGGATTTCGACTGCAACCCTAATGTCATTCTGTCTTGTTGACCGACCACTTTCCTCTATAATTGACTCAAGGTTAAATGGTGTTGTCTTTTTAGTCTAAAAAAGCTATTATCCATCATCAAATTCTACTGAAAAAACAAAACAAAGCAAACATATCAACAAAGCAACAATGGCATTCAAATTTGTTTTAATCAAACTTAAGCCAAAGAAGGCAACAATTTTTCCTCTAAGGGCTGTGTCGACGTTGGAGTTCCACAAGGGTCTGTGCTCTTCAGCGTTTACATAAATGATCCTCTGCTGTGTATTTTATCTACTGATGTTGACTTATGCGTGCGCTAATGGCTCGTCTCTTACTGCTTTTATAAAGAGTATAGCTGCAGTCAAATTAAGCCTCCAAGAAGTAGCTGATTGGTATTTTTGCGAACGCAGTGTCGCTCAACCCATAGAAAACTAATAGTATAGCACTACGCGCCAAAAGTATCAATGTAGTCTAACTTCCATTAGTTTCTTGTTGAATTTACAGGTGATAGAACAAGCTTCATAACATCACCACTTTTGTGATATTCTTGATGATCTGATCAGCTTAAATGGCAAACCCACATTAAAAATATTACTAACGCAGTTGCTAAAAATGTGTATTTGCTCTCTCGTCTCAGACATTTTTGTAACAGCAAACAGCAAATGTTCTTTCGTGCGCTCATTATGTCCAGACTTAATTATGTCTCTAATGTATGGGATGGCTGCAGTGATGTGCATATCAAGAAGCTTAAGTCTGTACATAAACGTGCAGTCAAAGTTCTTTGTGTTGCTTTGTCGATGTTAACTGGACGAGCTTGGGCACACTTCGCGTGGTCTCTTACCTTTAAAAGATCATCTTCAGTATAATAAATGCATCTAAGTGCACAAAGTTGTCCGTAACAGACCACCTTCATATCTAAAACAACTTCACATGCAACGACGGTAAACTCACGGAACAGCATCTTATGCTGCCGAAAACTAGAATTCTTGATGTCTCTGAAATGAGTTTTGCATATTCGGGATCCTCTTCTTAGAATGCGCTACCCAGTAATCTTAAAATTGCATGCTTAGTTGCTACATTCAATGCCAATGGCAGCATGTGAGTTTTCAATCTTAAACACACAACGTTGGTTTCTTAATGTATGTTTCTGTTGGCATAAGTGTGAGTGTACGCGCGTGTGTGTATGTGTTCATGAATGCGCGAGTGCCCGAGCGCCTGTGTGTGAATGTTTTTTAACGTGTTTTCCTAGGACGGTGTGACACATTTCTCGTCTTGATTGTAAATCTCCCTTTGAACTATGTATACAAAATATGGATTTAAATGATCTTCTGTTCCTTATATCTTCCCTGTATCTGTTTAGATTGCCAGCCGTAGGAGCTGTAGTACGTTATCACTATTATTGCAGTTCTAATTGCAACTCTTTTCCCATACCATCGCCCCTTCCCCCCAGCCTTTTTATTATCCTGTTCTTTTCTTGTACTTGTTAATCTGTTGTTGTTTTTCAGTCGTCCATATGTTTAATTTTGGCATCCATATTTTTTTTTAAATACACATATTCTACTTTTTTGCTGTTGTTTGTTCTGATTTATAGTATATCGCCCTGATATAACCATCCTAGCTGACTGGGGGTAAAAACAAACAAACGAAGTTACATACGCTGATTTGACTGAAGCAGGGGAGCGGCAGTTTACCGCTCGGTCGTTGTTCAGTAATGTGTCTTTCGATTGTACCTTTGATTATCTGAAAGAGATCAAATTTTTTGGAAAGATATAGATATATATTAGATTTGATTTTATACCACTTTTACTTTTATTTTTTAAATTACGATGTACGAGTTTTAACATGTGTAATGGAGCGGAATGGTAGAAGGACAGGACACAGGCAGCGGAGTCAGTCAAAATGGAGACCACAGCAGGCGGCGACGGCAAACAGGCTTTATTCTACAGCAGCAGACAACTTTCTCAGCACACCCAAAATCCTCACGCGCACGCATAGATAAGAGAACTGCGCGGGCCGCAAGAACACACGCTATCGCTACAATGAAATCGGCCCTCTGGACCACAAAATGGCTGACAATTGTGTTTCCTTGGCCCGCACAAATACAGTTTCCTCAACAATAACTAAACTAATTAAAACATGAAATACATCAAATAAAAGCTACAGTTACAACCTTTTAAACCGTATAAACAAAATGTACACACATGACTTATTTAATTTACAACAAGAGTGGGAAGCGTGGCTTGCACCTATCGATAAACAGATTCGTACAACTAAATCACAACTAACACAATGTACAAAATATAACTGTCGCTAAAACTTATATCAGAATAAAGAGCACGCTCCCACGGTTAAAATGGTACATAACAATTACAATACAACGCTCTGTAAGAGAAGCAAGACACACTCAAAGACTAGCACTAAAACAATCGGTGCGAACTTTCGCCTGGGGCGCGTTATCTTAGTCGCAACAGCGCTGATAGTGATATCAAGTAGACTATGAATATAACTTAGCTTCTACAGTACACAATACTCAATAAGTTAATTTCAACCCAAAATAAACACTAAACATGAAGTCAGCTAAACAAAATACTATACGACAAAGCATTGATCGACACAGAATTACTTTCATCGAGTCAAAACAACGATTCACTACTATTCACTAGTACTAAACAGAGAATGCGCCATGCAGACGACGGCTATAAAAAGAATGGACCTAGAGAGGAATCGGCAACTGATTAAGCTCGATCCTGCGTCTAAATAAGATCTAAATAAACATTCTAAGATGCCAGATTATATTACACATGGCTTTGGTGTATAACGAAAAGGACTAGGTGAACAAGGAGTAGCGGGTAAACAAACAAGCGTCAAAATATTAAGGGAGTAAACAGATTTGAAAATGGCGCGCACCAGCGGCTATCGCCGGTCGGCTGTGTGAAGGCCATGTGGCGTTACGCAACACGCAGCGCTTCAAAACAAAAGCGTCGTCTGCTCCGGTTCCCGGGTTACTAACAGTACAGTAATGAAATTGCATGGATCTGATAACCGGGGCGGGATTATTGTAAAAACGTACAAAGAGCACTTGCTCACACATGTATATATTTTTAGCGTGTATTGTGTTTTGACAAAATGTGTTTCGCTCTGATATAAGCATCACGGTTCAATGGTCGTTAAAAAACAGTTATCTATATCTATCATCTTTGCCCCACTTTCCCTGTCTGTCTCTAACTTACCCCAAACTATATAATAATGATAATAATGGGTACTTGGAGGGCATAACCTGTACTGGCCGTAAGCGCTTACAAATTCTTTGAACGTCCATAATTATATTGACAACAAAGATTACACACACGCACACACACATACACACACACACACACACACACACACACACACACACACACACACACACACACACACAACACACACACACACACTCCACACACACACACACACACACACACACACACACACACACACACACACACACACACACACACACACACACACACACACACACACACACTCTCTCTCTCTCTCTCTCTCTCTCTCTCTCTCTCTCTCTCTCTCTCTCTCTCTCTCTCTCTCTCTCTCTCTCTCTCTCTCTCTCTCTCTCTCTCTCTCAGTTCAATGGGACTGAATGGGGGGAAATTGAAAAGGTTTCCAAGAAGAAGAAAAAATTAAACACCTGACGGACAGACATAGGGAGTTGGTTCCAGGTAGTTTGAACCCAGTAAGAGAATGATCGCTGACCACTGAGTGCGGAAGGGTGGTATTTTGAAGACTCAGGTGTCTCCAGAAGAACGGAGCTGCCAGGAAGGAGTGTAAATGTGAAGACGTTCTGAAAGGTAGATGGGGACTTAGTGAGAGACAAACTTAAAACAAAACAAAGACAATTTGTGTTCGATCCTCTGCTCAATAGGCAGTCAGCAAAGAGAAAGAATCCTAGGAGTGACGTGGGCGGATCTGGAGATTCTGCAAATGAGTCTGACGCCATTGTCTGTCGACTAGTTCTATGTCCGCAGTGCATGACTTCCAGACGTGTTAACACCAGAGGAGGCAAGAGAGGTAAGCCAGCTGTCTCTCTCGGAGGATTTTCGTTGCAAGTGATTTTTTTAATGTCTATTTAATCTCTGGTTGTGACTCTCTTTTTGTTGCCTCCTGCTTACATCTAGCCAATTCCAACGTGTTTTTGCACCAGAGCAGCAGAACGCGAAGACACGTGTTACATGGCATGAGTAATCTTGCTATCTCCTTGCGATAAATGCGGATGTCACAGTAACGTCTTCACTTTGAGCGTCGTCCGATAGATATCTACTTGATACAAGAACTAATTAAACGAGTCGCCGGGAAGGGGTGAGAGAGAGAGAGAGAGAGAGAGAGAGAGAGAGAGAGAGAGAGAGAGAGAGAGAGACACACAGGACCACAACACGCACACGCACACACACACACGCAAACGCACACACACACACACACACACACACACACACACACACACACACACACACGCACGCACGCACGCACGCACGCACGCACGCACGCACGCACGCACGCACACACTCGCTTATTCAATATGACACCACAACACAGTGTGGTTAACAGTATTAAACAAGCGTTCTTTTTAACCTTTGATGTGCTTGGATTTTATATTCTTTCAAACCCTTATATGTTCGTGTTCGTGTGTGTGTGTGTGTGTGTGTGTGTGTGTGTGTGTGTGTGTGTGTGTGTGTGTGTGTGTGTGTGTGTGTGTGTGTGTGTGTGTGTGTGTGTGTGTGTGTGCTTGCGTGCCTGCGTGCGCGGCAGTGCCTGTGTGCGGCGCAGTGCCTGCTCGTGCGTGCGTGTGTGTGTGTGTGTGTGTGTGTGTGTGTGTGTGTGTGTGTGTGTGTGTGTGTGTGTGTGTGTGTGTGTGTGTGTGTGTGTGTGCTATATCATGCGTAGCTGTTGTGCAATCGCCGCTACATATACAAAAGCCTTGTGCCAGTTATTGTTGCTGATCACAGAAGGACTGCGACCTCCAGAAAACGAATTTTTGTTTTACGTGTAGTACATGACCACTAGCATAACGATAGGGCATTTAACGACATCATAACGTGCTGAAAAGGCTTGCTAGAAAATACACCGAACAAGGACTTTAACCCGTTAAATGCCCGCCCGTTGACTGTTTTGTCAGGCACAATGTGTATACTGTCGATCACCTTGCTGATTATGGTACAGTTTGAAATATATTTGAGTACATGATTTTTATACTGTGCTTTTCAGATTTGCTTGTGACAGGAGGATTTTAAAAATGTTTTAGAATTATTATCCCCTCAGAGCCGGTTTCCAGGCAAACAGCTGGGCAGATCTGCTTCCTCTCTCAGGTACTAAAAGGGTTAAAATATACAAAATAAAACTGAAGAAGCTTAACGATGACATTTAATCAAACACACCAACAAAGAACTAAATTAACGATTGCAATAAAAACACGCCAACAATAAAATTAAAAAAAGCAATTAATAATTTAAACAACAACTTCATTGCTGCATGCAGCAATTAAGTTACTGACCAGTCATAGCAGACAATGAACACATGCATGTGGCCTCCATAAAATTGTCTTCGGACGCAGCGGCTGAGTTTTTTGTCACTGTTCAGACAGTGAAGATGACCACTGGAGATGAGGTCAATGCGATACCAGAGACACAATGTCTCCAGCTTTCTCTCATTACCCAACTCAGCTCGGGATGTGATGGGCCCTATCGGATCGGCTTTGGCACAATGAGGTTGCTCAGACACGCCATCCTCCAAGGGTCGTTGGGAAATCGGCAGCACCTGCGCGGCCGCCATCCGTCTCCTGCGTAAAAAGCAGCTAACAAAGCGAATTAACAGAGCTCCACAGACGTCGAGACTGAACAAGGGACACAACACAGCAGATGGCCGGAATCACCTACAGCAACTGTCCCCTTGGCATGCGACGAATAAATACATACAAAGTACACAAACTCCACCAAAGGTACGTCAGTTCAATTCAGGATGGCAAATGCGAGCTCGAGAAAGCCCATATTCGCTCCACCGGCGTCTCTCAGCAGTTTCTAAGCGCCAGTTTCGCATCGTTTTGATGTTTGTTTAATTAATTTATTTTTATTTACTCAACAACAGCATAGTAACACATATTCGTCCAGTATAGGTCTGACCGATGGTGACCCTTTCACGAAAGATCGATCGTCGAGCACTTTCTCTTTCTGCGTCTCAGTTTCTCCTTCAGACGATCGATGGTTTCTTGATGATCCATAAACGACGTCTTCTGGCGTGATTATCCTTCCGGTCTGGTTGCGCGATTTTTAATCTATTGCTTGACCTTGTCTGTAACCTCAGTCACTTACTTGGTATTTAAATGCTATAGTCGTATGCGACTCGGAATGAGTGACTGTAACTTTTACACAGCGCGTTTTGAATATCCACCGAAGTGGTGTACTGTTTTGTTGTTACATGGCTGGTGCCACGTGAAGCTGCTGCTGTCTCGGCGCACGTTCTGTTTACACCATACCGAACCATGCATAAGTTTACAGTGTCACTGTTCGACGCCACATACGTATAGGATATATATAGGGTGCATGTGTTTAGCTGTAACCTGCCACCAGCGCTTTTGGCAAAACGACCGGGGTTTTTTACGTGCTAGCGCCGTAACACGGGGGTGGAACGGTTACCAAAATAAGAGTCAGCATAGAAAGTTGAACCTGGAAAACAAGATTCTCCCGCCGCTCCTTTCGGGACTCGAAACCGAGACCCTTCGATCCAGAGTCCGGCGATCTACCACTGAGCTATCCCCGCTCCCCCTTTATAGTTTACATTTATGTAATGCAGCACTTTGATCTCTTTCACCTGTGTAGGACAGATAGTAGCGCTACCTTCCGGAGGGTTTTAGGTTCTGAACTGGCGTGCCGTAGAAGTAATGACGCTGCAGTCCTGCTCTCCGTGTCCCCGATCATCACACGTTTGACATGTCCGGACTGACACGAATCCAGCTAAGGGACATTTTCGTCGCCTCGCGTCCCAGTTCTGGGGCGGAGGCCACCAGGCAAGAACAATACCCACATCTCCGTGGGGGTCGGGTGACCCAGGTGTATTCCTGTTCGACCATTCCATACTTTGTGCAGAGATCCGGCAATGTCTTCGTTGTTTTTAAAGGAGGTAACCTCTGCCAGGGAAGGCAGTGGCGGAAAAAAAACACCCTTGTTCGGGTTTTATTTTTCTACTCCCTCGTGCCACCGTGCGCAAAAGTTCAAGGAGTCTTATCTGGCTGACCTATTTTGAGGTCAGGTCCTTTATTATTTGGGCACGGGCCACCTGGACAGTTTAAACCCTGGGGTTTTAGAGCAAGAGACAGATGATTTGTTTTCAACGCCTAGTCAACTGTATAGGTATGTGAGTTCATTGTAATACAGAAGTCCGCTACGAACCATATTTAAAATCCCGGCAGCAACGACTACAACGACCAAGTACATATGCAATTCACCCATTAACAAGTGAATCCCGTCCCTGGTAAGCCTCATGGTTTCTGTGGACATTAAGCACCATGTTTACTTTAACAAGTGACAACCTCGATTCTCTAGAAAGTGTAGCCTATTCAAAATGTTTCCCCACAGAAGCTACAGACCAAGAGCTGAACGCACAATCCTCGGTTTCATCGGAGGCTGGTGTGGACGACATAGAACTGTGTCCTGTGACTGCCTGGTCCATTCTTTAGAATATCCATGCAGGAGGTCACGTTGGTTCACAAACTCGAAGGCGAGATTGGGCACAGTACTGACTTGGGCTAGGTTACAGCGAGACTGGAATGTGCGAAAATGGCAGTCCGTCCTCACCTTTGATCTCGTGACCATGAAGCTCATTAAGACTGAATTCAGGTCAATGCTGCGCCCAGTCTCGCTTTCGAGTCGTGACCTGCCTCGACCTAGCTCATTATTATGAACTGTTAATGACTGAAGCAGCGAACCGAGACGGCAGAAAAAAAGAAGAAGAACAAACAAAAAAACGAAAAAAACACCACAACAAAAACGGCACTGTGAAAAGATCTGGGGCCATAATGTATGAGGAGCAAATAATAAATGCGTTTCTAATACACCGAATCCCTCTAGGCTTGTACATGTGTGAGGCTCAAAGCGCTATGAATGAAACATAACAATACACAACCTAATTTAATAATGCATTACCTATCTCACTCTAGCCATCACTCTTCCCCGCAAAACAAACAAACAACAACAAAAACAGCGGGTGAGCGTGTTAAACAAAAGGATGACCAACCGGCTCCGTTGTAAATCTGTGGTCTGAGCACGGCAGACCGCCATTTAAAGGGGTTAAAAGGTCAACTCATAAAGTCAATTGTTTCGATCGATTCAGGACGGCTCTCCAAATGCGCAGGTGAAACACACGCCCCCAGTGACCGTTCCCCGTGCCATTGCTGCCACTTTCCCTCTTTATTCAGTTTTGCGGTTTCTTCTTTCTCGGCGAGCGCCAGCGCGAGTTTTCCGTCTAGCTCTTTGACATTCATCTTCTATGGGCAATAGTATCATGACGGCTGTATGTTTGTGCTGCACAGTTCATTGCTATATCTGCCAGGTTCGCCAACAGTTCAGTGATTCGTGAATGTTTCAAATGCCATGCTGTTTCCATGGAAAATATTCCTAGTGCAATTGTATTGACACTTAGCAATAAAGTTGTATTGTATGGAAGAATGATAACCGACTGTATGTTTGTGCTTCTGTGCACTTCTGTTTGATTTATTTTATCACTGGAAACATAAAATGAACGCTCACGGCACATATTTTTGTTTTCGGAATTGCTAGAGACATGGGGATCGAAAGCGGGTGTTTTGTACGTGAACACTTGAAGAGTCGGCCGGAAGTGAAGACTGAACCCCTGCGGTGTATATGGCGGTCTGCCGTGCGGCACAGTTTGCAGAGTTTACACTGTGGCTTTTAAAACACGCTTAGCCCCTGATTTAAAAAACAAAAACAAAAAAACAAAACTATAAAATTAATAATTAATAATAATTCAAAAAGAAGAAGAAGCTCCACTAAAATAAAACCTGTAAACTATTACTTTTGTCATCTGCTTCCCCGTTCCACGATTTTCAGCGACTGAATCAGTGAAGAACACTATCGGCTCTGTGTCTGTCTAACTGTCTGTCTCTGTCTTTGTCTGTCTTTGTCTCTCTCTGTCTCTGTGTGTCTGTGTCTCTCTCTGTCTCTGTCTGTCTCTGTCTCTCTGTCCTTGTCTGTCTGTCTGTCTGTCTGTCTGTCTGTCTGTCTCTGTGTCTCTGTCTCTGTCTGTCTGTCTGTCTGTCTGTCTGTCTGTCTGTCTGTCTGTCTGTCTGTCTGTCTGTCTGTCTGTCTCTCTCTCTCTCTCTCTCTCTCTCTCTCTCTCTCTCTCTCTCTCTCTCTCTCTCTCAGTGCTAGTATCTTCATCGCTGAGAAATAAAGTGCCTTTAATACCTCAGTTTCTACAGCCCATGTCAGACTTAAAAGACTTTAAGTCTTTAAAGACTTAAGTCGCGCACACTGCACACATTGACTTAAATATTTAAAGTCCCCGGTGTGTAAAGGCATGCAAGAAGACCACATTCGCACGTTAAAGATCATGTAGTCCATGTCAGAGTTCAGTGGATTAGGGGAACACCGAAATAACCCAGCATGCACTGAAAGTGTTACAGTCTTCAGAATGCTGAAGTTGGCCACCATACAGAAGAAAAAGAAGAAGTAGGAAGATTCACACTCATAAGCGGTTCTGCAGACAAAACAACAAAAGATGCTGAGTCAATGCTCAGAATTGAAAACACGCACGCACGCACGCACGCACATGCACGCACGCACGCACGCACGCACGCACGCACGCACGCACGCACACACACACACACACACACACACACACACACACAGAGGCGGCTTTTGTCAGAGAAACCGATGAAGGAAGCATGCATGTGCGGTACGTGTCTGGCACTGCAGTCTCTGCTGTCAGCTGTACTGGCCCGAGGCCCGAGCGCTTATGGAGCTGAGTGGGACTGTCCCAGTGCCGCCACTGGCTGATCACAGCTGACGGGTAGGTACACGGCACCCAGTGTCGGGTTATCGCCCCTGAGGTCAGCAACCCACACTCAGGGCCTCCACGCTTGCTGCCTTGCCAGACGGTCTGCACTGCAAACTTCGCCGTAACGCCAGGCACTGAGGGAGCGACCAAGCAATGACTAAAGAGCGGCATTCCATGCTCTCTCTCTCTGTTTATTTGTTTGTGGTATTGTCGTGTTTATTTGTGTTTGTAGTATAGCAAGGACTGGCTGTTAGATAGGTCCAAATGGACCTAACGCTACTACCCTTGAGTACTAAGTTTTCGAGTTTGAGTTCTCTCTCTCTCTCTCTCTCCTCTCTCTCTCTCTCTCTCTCTCTCTCTCTCTCTCTCGACCACCTTATACAAAACACACGAAGTGTTTATCATACTTATGCACCGGCGTATACCATCTTGTACAAAATAAACGAAGTGCTCATTACATATGTGCACTGACAGGCACCATCTTGTACAAAACAGACGCCGGAAGGGCTCATAGTATACCGGTATGCACTGACATGCACTATCTTGTACAAAACATACGAAGTGCTCATTATACTGGGTATGCACTGATATGCACCATCTTGTACAAAACAGACGAAGTGCTCATTATACTGGGTATGCACTGACATGCACTATCTTGTACAAAACTGACGAAGTGCTCATTATACTGGGTATGCACTGACATGCATTATCTTGTACAACACAGACGAAGTGCTCATTATACCGTGTATGCACTGACATGCCGGCACCATCTTGTACAAAACAGACGAAGTGCTCATTATACGTATTCACGTGCACCAGCTTGTACAAAACAGACGAAGTGCTTATTACACTCTACGATGTACAAAGAACTGAGACGAAGCGCTTGTTATGCACGTATGTACATAAACTATCTCGTACTGACAAAACAGGCGAAGTGCTTATTACGTATGAACAATCGTGTACAGAACTGACGGAGTGCTTATTATGTATGTGTATGAAATATTTTGTACAAAGCACTGAGGCGGGGTCCTTATTACGAATGCGGATGTACATCGCGCGTGTACAAAACACGGACAAAGTGCTACTCGCATTTGCATGAAAAATTGTGTAAAAAAAAGATTGAGTGCTTATTCGTATGTATATACATGAACAATCGTGACAGAGTGCGTATTACGTATGTACATGAAGTAGGTCGCGTACGAGACAGACGGAGTGCTGATTGCATATACATGTACATAACCAGTCGTTTAGGAAACAGACGGACTGCTAATTACGAATATAATGCATGAACTACCGTGTACAAAACAGACGGAGCCTGCTGATTACGCTTGTATATGAACAATCGTATACGAAACAGACGACGTACTGATTGCTATGGCCTTGACTGAACGATCGTGTACAGACTGAAAACAGACGGAGTTCTGATTACGTAAGTACAAGAAAAATCGTGTTGGCAAAACAGACAAGTGATTACAAGGTATGTACATGAACTAGGCTTATCGTTTACGAAACAGAAGGAATGTTGAGTACATGAAAATTCAGTCGTGTACGAAACTGTCGGAGTGCTTATTACAGACGTACACGAATAACCGTGTGAGACGGCTGAGTGCTGATTACATAACTATGTACGCACAAACAATCGTATATAACACAACCGCAGCGGCAGCGCTTATTACGTATGCACTGACATGAATAATCGTGTACAAAGCAGACGAGGAGCTTATTACGTATGCACATGAACAATCGTGTACAAAGCAGACGAAGAGCTTATTATGTATGCATAGGAATAATCGTGTACAAAGCAGACGAAGAGCTTATTACGTATGCATAGGAACAGTCGTGTACAAAGCAGATGAAGTGCTTATTACGTATGCACTTGAACAATTTGTACAAAGCAGACAAAGTGCTTATTGAGTATGCACGTACTAACTGTCCTGAACAAAGCAGAAGAAGTGAAGTTATTACGTATGCACGTGAGCAGTTGTGTAGCAGAGCTGACGCCGCCGAAAGTGCTTATTACTATTGCACATGAACAATCGTGAAGAAAGCCTATTACTCGGAAACAGGCACAAGACGGTGGCGACTGAGTGAGCTATTTTAAGCGCTTTGTGGCCCCACGCCAGTTGCCTCACCACTGACACTATTTCTAGAGTCGTAAATAACACGGCTCCTTGCCGGCGCAAAGCCTGCAGCTAACCTAACTAACAATAGCACACTTTCTCCCAGTCGATAACATCATATTGGCTCAACACAGCGCTCCAGTCAAAAAGGTCCGTCATTTAAAAGAAAATATGCATTCGTTTGCCGTGTTTCGTTTTGTTTCAGTT